>ML776741.1:1138544-1166114 GCA_009831015.1 Picea engelmannii | reverse complement strand
TTGCGAGGCTGATCTTGCAAAGGTTCAACCAGATCGAGCCCCAACTCCTTATACCCTGATCTCGTTGGGGACATGCAAAGAAGGATCGAGAATGAGCAGACCGCTCTGATACCACTAATCCGGATTTATGTAGGAACACAATGGAATACAGAAATATAGATAAACACAGAGATGCAGCGGAAATAAGACTTCATTTCATTAATAACAAATCACTGAAATATGCTTACAGACAGAATGGAAATAAACTAGCTGGGGCGCTGGTAGCTTATCTCTGAGAAGAGATGTGGTGGCTACTGGCCTCTGAACTGTGTTACAATGAGGCTCGAAGGCCTATTATTATTGAGAGACAATGGAAAACCCTAAACATCCAAAGACCTAACCCTAGGAGATGAAACGCCAAGACTATGGGCCCCGTTTGGGTAAGTTGGTACATCAACTTCCCGAGGACGTAACTTTTGCATACGATTTCTGTTTGACGCGTTCTATACCTCGTTAGAAATATCTATTCGAGGACTACAACTTTTGGGTGATAAACATCAATCTACAATCCATGTTACTCCCCATTTTCCCAAAAAACATCGTTTAAGGCCTCAAAACGGCTCCGGAAGTTCAGGACCCGAAAAACTGCTAAAAATAGTAAATTGTGCGGAAACTGAAAAACTAAAAGAAGCAATGGTGGGGGTCCAAGTGGAATAGGCGGGTGGCCACCAATATCCACCTGGATCAAGTATTTATAAGTGAGTATGGCACCTCATTTGTTTAATCACTCACTCACACTTCTAAGTGCACATATTTTGAAGGTAGTTGCAGTTGCAAGAAGAAGGAGAAGAGAGGTGCATGCTCAATCCTAGATTATTCTTGGTTCTTAGCCTTAGCATTGTATTGGCAATCTATTGTTGAGTAAGTTTTTGCTGGGTTTTCTCCCCCATGAGGGTTTCCCAGGATAAAATGTTGTGTACCTTGTGATTGTGTTTCTTGCAGTGATCCTCTTTATGTTGTTGTTTTGGAAATGCATTAATAACATAATAACAACGCTAAATTCAACATGGCATCGGATCTTGATTGGATAGAGCACCTTTCACTGGGTATCTAAAAATGTCATTGTTTTCATACAAGGAAATTAGGGGGTTTTATTGGGGAGTAATTTATGACTAAAAACTATCTAGGTAAGTGCACCCTACCCTGTTGATGATTACAATTGCGTGAGACATCCTCCAGGACACAGACTGATTGTGTCGACCTGAGAGAGAGACCATGACTTGGGTGTGTGGTTCCTATCTGAGACAGAACTGGAACGTTGTGTTGGCCTCCTCCTTACAAAGAGTTTATATGAACTCCAGATGATTCTCCTGTGTAACGCAGTGAGAAAGAGGATCTGCTAAGTTGGACGTGCATGTGGCTAAGCACAGGTGAACGTGTGAAATCCCATGAGTTGGGTGCATCGTTTTGAGACAGATATGAAATGATGTATTAGCCTCCTTAAAGAAGAGAGTTGAGATGATGAAATCCATATGACTCTCTTGTATAATGCAGTGGGAAAGAAGATCTGTTGAGTTGGGCGTGCCTGTGGATGAGCACAAGTGAATGTGATTATAGTGGTTGAGCAGTAGTGAGTGTGGTTCTCCTGTGAGACGCAGTGAGATAGAGATGTGGACATCCCTGTGGATGTGCCCCTAGTGGTTGAGCACTAGTGAGTGTATGAGATCCCTTGCTATATTGTTCAAGAATCAGACTTACCTGTAACCCTATTTGTAATGTAAAGGGTATAGGTCGGACCCACCTTAATGTAAAAGATAATTAATACAGTAATTATTAATTATATTTTAAGTTATTGAGGTCGGCCCTGTTGTGCCAAGAGAGACTTATGTTGACAAGTTCAGTCTAATATAAGTAAAGGTAAATTCCCCATTGAGGAACCATAACACAAGTGTGAGTTTGGAAATTTCAGCACACACTTTCTCTTGGGAAAAGTGTGCACCTCTCTTGGGCGCTAGGGTTCTAGGTTTTGTCAGCACCCTTTTGTGTGCTAGGTGTTTAGGGTGGTGGAGGTATTTCTCTTGAAGAATATAGCAAAGGATTGGTTGGGGTTTCTTCCCTTGTTGAGAAGGGTTTCCCATGATACTTCTTATGTGCCTGTGCATGGTGTTTCTTCTTATGATCTTGGTTGCTGCAACAAATTGTCTATGGTTTAAGTAAAATGATAAAATGGAATGAACTTCATGCTTAAGCATTTCCTATTGAAAAATAAACATGGCATCAGAGCATAGTTCTTGAAGAACCCATTGCACAAGCAGCTACCAGTCATCTTTTCATTTATGCAGAACCGTACAGCCCTGCTAGGGTTTCCAGTAAATCTGTATGACCCTCCTTTCTGAAGTGTTCTAGCCCTTAATACTTGGACGTTGGGGATGAAATTTGGACAGGAGGGTATGGCCTCCTTCAGTGCACCTACAGAAGCTCTTAAAGTGAAATTTCGAGAATTTTTTTATTTTTGGCCCTAGGATTTCTAGGGTTCTGCAAATTTCTGGTTTTTAGGGTTTTTGTAGCTCTTTGAAGAATCCTTCAAGATTACCTGTGTTCTTCTGACTTTCCAGGATTATTGTTGGAAGTCATAATCCCAAAAAAAAATAAGGTTGCTAGCCTATCCTAGCCGTTATGTTTTCTAGCCCAGTTGACAAGGGTTTGTGAAAACTCTAAAATTATGATGACAGAACTATGATGCAAGATAAGCTTGATGAATCAAGCATCTTCAAGTTCCTGGAAGACAAGACTTCATAGGAAGACTTATTGTGGGTGATACAAAAAGGTGACACAGTGACTACCTTCTTCATGAAGATGTCAGAGGACAGAAATCATTCAGGTGCCATTGGAGAAATCACATCAGCACCCTCAAGTATGCACTTGTATATATATATTATTTGTATCATTGTCATGAGGGTGATTGCAGGAGGAAGGAACCTTTTGTTTAAGTCATGTATCTAGAGGGATCTCATTACATTCAGAGAAATAACACACTAGAAGTAAAGACTCTGGGTTTGATTGTTGTAATTGTCATTCCTCTAACCTATATTTCTAAAGTTTGCTACATTACAAGTAGGTGTTGTAGTTGTGACAACAATCCTTAAATTGTTTTGATTTTAGAGATGTACTCATTATTCTCCTTTAGGAGATATCATTTTGTTGGCTCATTTTGTTTTCTTGTTCCAAACAGGTTAACAACAAAGGAAGATGTCTATCCTTCAGAGGGAGTCACTTGACTCAGAGGCAGTCAAAATTATTTGAGAAAGAGGAAGAATAGAACCATCATTTAGGAAACCAATGCAATAATGCATGACTAGCATATTTCTATGATTCTATGGGCAGAAGCATGCATGACACAGTATATGATCAAAACAAGAGTCTTCACCAGACTTTGAAAAACATAACTACAGAAGAAGCCTTCACCAGAGTGAAGCCTGAGATTGAACACTTCAGGATATTTGGGTGCCTAGTGTATTTTCATGTACCCAAAGAGAAGAAGTCCAAGATAGACCCTTCAGGGAGAAAGGATACATTTATGGGATAACAATGAATCTTTGAAGACATTCCATATCGACATCCCTAGTCAGAGACAGATTGATACAAGAAAATATGTTGTCCTTGAAGAAGAGATAGCCTTTCAAAGATCCAGAGAATCTCAAATGGAGATTGATAGTGAGACAATACCTTCTCCTCCTTCAGCAGTTCAGAGGGAGACATACATTATTCCATCTGACCCAGTTTCTCCAGTTGATATGCCTAGAGATATTGCAGTAGGGAATAAAAGGCCTGCCTATGCTCACTCTGCAAGAGGCAGAGAAACATACAAGCCTCTCAAGGCACATCCCGAGAGAACAAAGAGATTTTTTGAGCTACTCTTCAGCCATGAGCCACATCATTGATTCGGAGCCTTCTTGTCATAGAGAAGCAACATGTGAAAAGGTATGGAAATATGCCATAATAGAAAAATAACAGTATATCTTAAAAAATGATGTATGAGACATTGTTCCAAGACCAATAGGGAAGTCTATGGTGACTTCCAAGTGGATCCATAAAATAAAGCATGCAGCTGATGGAAGTGTTGAGAAATACAAACCGAGATCTGTGGCCATAGAATTCCCACAAACAGAGGGAGTTGTCTATGATGAGACACTTGATCCAGAAACTGAGTTGTTGGATACAAGCAAGATTTGACTTCTGATTTCGAGATAAAGGATCTAGGTATGATGCACAAATTCTTGGGACAAGAAGTATGATGGAGGACAAATGGGACTTTTCCCGAGTCAAGAAAAATATATAGTGAGGATATTAAAGAAGTTAAGTATGACTAAATGCAAATCCATGCCTACACCGATGATGATGAATTTGAAATGATGATGACTCAGATGAGATTGTTCCACAGCTGATTGGATCACTGATGTATCTAGTTAAACCTGGACTCGATATATGCTATGAAGAGAATGTACTTATCCAATTCATGAGTCAGCCGAGACAGACTCACTGGAAAACATCGAAACATGTATTGAGATATCTACGAGAAACAATTAGATATGTCCTAAGATATGTCTCCAGTGTAGACTTGAGTTTGCAAGGATATGCAGAATGGACAGAAAGTACAGTGGACTGGAAAAGCACATCTGGTTGTTGTTTTACCATGAATTTTTCCATGGTTTCCTAGTGAAATAGGAAACAAAGCTCTGTGGCCTTGAGTACCACAAAAACATAGTATATATCATTGAGTGTGTGAAGTAGTGCGGCTTCATAAACTTCTGAAAGATTTACTTGATCATGAGATGGATTCTATGATTTTAACCAAAGTTGTGTGAAGATCTTTGAGAACCTTGTGTTTCATGATAGATCGAAACAGGTTGAGATAAAATATCATTTTCAGAGACATGATGCAGAGGAAAGTAGTACACATGTTATACTTCTTACACATGAGAAGATTGCAGACATCTTCACCAAACTGGCTTGGTGAAGAATACCTCTCTAGTTGAGAGCGAGTGTTGATGACTACAGCCAAGACAAAGTTCGAGTACTTTCGTGCGAGACTTGGCCTGATGGAGAATTACTCCCTAGCTGAGAGGGAGTGTTGATGATTACAACTGTGTGAGACATCCTCCGGGACACAGACTGATTGAGTCGACCTGAGAGAGAACCCATGAGTTGGGTGTGTGGTTCCTATCTGGGACATAACTAGAACGTTGTGTTGGCCTCCTCCTTACAGAGAGTTGATATGAAATCTGAATGATTCTCCTGTGTAACACAGTGAGAAATAATATTTATTGAGTTGGACGTGCATGTGGTTGAGCACAGGTGAACATGTGAAATCCCATGATTTGGGTGCATCGTTATGAGATAGAGATGAAACAATGTATTAGCATCCTCTAAGCAGAGAGTTGAGATGGTGAACTCCAAATGACTCGCATGTGTAATGCAGTGGGAAAGAAGATTTGTTGAGTTGGACGTGCTTATGGATGAGCACAAGTGAACATGATCCTAGTGGCTGAGCACTAGTGAGTGTGTTTCTCCTACGAGACGCAATGAGATAGAGATGTGGATATCCCTGTGGATGTTCCCCTGGTGGCTGAGAACTAATGGGTGTATGAGATCCCTTGCTATATTTTCAATATTTAGGCTTACCTGTAACCACATTTGTAATGTAAAGGGTACAAGTTGGCCCCACCTTAATGTAAAAGATAATTAATGTAAAATATAATTAATATGGTAATTATTAATTATATTATAAGTTATGCAGGTCAACCCTGTTGTGCCAATAGACACTTTTGTTGACAGGTTTAGTCTAATATATGTAAAGGTAAATTCCCCATTGAGGAATCATAACACAAGTGTGAGTTTGGAAATTTCAGCAAACACTTGCTCTTGGGAAAAGTGTGCACCTCTCTTGGGTGTTAGGGTTCTAGGGTTTGTGAGCACCCTTTTGTGTGTTAGGTGTTTATGGTGGTGGAGGTATTTCTCTTGAAGAATATAGCAAAGGATTGGCTTGGTTTTCTTACCTTGTTGAGAAGGGTTTTCCAAGATACTTCTTGTGTACTTGTGCATGGTGTTTCTTCTTGTGATCTTGGTTGTTGCAACAAATTGTCTATGGTTTAAGTAAAATGATAAAATGGAATGAACTTCATGCTTAAGCCTTGCCTATTGAAAAATCAACATACCCTAGCGCATCCTTTGGCAGCTTGAGTGCACCTTTTCAGTGGCCATATTCTCTAGAAATTCAAACCCTAGTTTTGACTGGTACCAGGAAACCAGAACTAGTGCCAAAAGTACCAGTCCAGATTTGCGCATGTCAAATTTCAAGGAGTAAATATTGGAATTTTTGGAAACAATCAGCTCCATCAAACTCACCTCATCCCAATGCATCTCCTAGTAAGTTCAGATTCATTTTCTAAGCACTTTCATTTTCTGGTCATTTTCCTAGCTCTAGGTCAAGATGTCTACAAGCACCAAGCTTGTTGACAAGTTATAAGGTGTGGAAAATTTGCGTCCCTAGAAGTACATAATTGGACTCATTCTTGAAGAGAATGAGCTTGCAAAATTCATAAAAGAAAATGTATCGAAACCCGGAGAAGATGCAGCCAAAGAGAAGTATAAGAAGGATATGATTAGGGCCAAAAGGATAATTGCAGATTCCATTAAATACCACTTGATCCTTCAAGTGTCTTCTAAGAATAATCCAAAAGAGATGTTTGATGCCCTAACTAGAATGTATGAAGGAAATAACATCAACTAGAAGATGAACTTGAGAACCCAACTCAAGAATACAAAGATGCAAAAACGAGAAACAGTTCAAGACTATTTCTCTAGGGTTACTCAATTCAAAGAACAGTTAGAATCAATTGGAGACAACTTGGATGAAGATGAACTCATCATGAAAACTCTTAATGGTATCACAAGACCTTGGGATACTTTCATTCAAACCATCTGTGCAAGAAAAGAGAAAATCCAATTTGACAATCTATGGGAAGAATGTGTTCAAGAAGAAGCAAGAGTATCCAACCGAGAAGCCATACTTTTAAGGGATGAAGATCAATCCATATCTTCTCATGCTAAAGAAGGAAATAAAAGGTCTCATTTCCAAAAGGAGACCCACGTTCATAAATAATCTCACTATCCAAAGAGATTCACCCACTTTCATAAAGAATCTCACTCTCCAAAGAGATTCCAGAAATATTATAAGGGTCAAAGAAAGGAAAAAGATTTCTCCTCTTATCAATGCTATCATTGTGATAAGATGGGACACATTCCAAAGAATTGTCCTTCCAAAAGGGAAGAATTCAAGAAGAGAAATAAAAAAAGACATCATGCCCATGCAATTGAAGATGATGAGCCACCCAAGAAATTAACTAAAGAAGAAATTGAAGATTATGCCTTGTAGATACTTGGCTCTTAAGCACATGACAGGAACATCAATGAGAATGAAGGATGTATGATATGTACCAGAAGAAGGAGGTTTGTACTTTTCCACTCAGATGTATGCAATCCACTCCCATCAACATCTCTAAGAAGGTATGTATACTATGTATCATTTATCGATGATTACTCTCATAAGACTTGGGTTTATTTCTTGAAATAAAAAGATGAAGTACTTGAAAAGTTCAAGGAGTTCAAATCCTTGGTAGAAAACCTCTCCGAAAGAAAAATCAAGATACTCAGGTTAGATAATGGAGGAGAGCACACCTCAAATGAATTTGGAAGCTTTTGTAGAGATGTCGGGATTAAGAGGGAGCTCACCACTCCCTATAATCCTCAACAAAATGGTGTAGAAGAAAGAAAGAATAGAACAATTATGGAAGCAGTAAAGAATATGATTCATGATCAAGCTATTTCAATGCACTTATGGGCTGAAGTAGCAATAACAAGAGTTTATGTCCAAAAAAAATTATCCCATAGTGCACTTGGATTCAAAACCCCCGAAGAAATGTTCACCAGAAAGAAGCCAGAAGTAAGCCATCTAAAAATATTTGGTTGTTTAGTGTTTGTACACATTCTGAAAGAAAAGAGAACTAAGTTGGATCCCTTAGGAAAGAAGGGAATATTTGTTGGATACTGTGAGGTCTCTAAGGCCTTTAGAACTTACATACCAAGTTACCATCATATTGAGATTAGCAGAGATGTAACCTCTTATGAAGATGCATCACTCAAGAGATTAAGGAAATGCCAAATTGAAGAAGTATATGAAGAAGAACTTGTAGCTCCCAGAGTTGTAGAACCAGTGAAGGAAGTTACATTTACCCATGATGTTGAGATTCCAGAAGATCATGATATGATAGAACCTCAAGAACCTCCCCAAATGACGATCTCTCACAAGAGAAATCCATCTTGGGAAATGGAACTTATTCAATATGTAGAGAAGTATGGTGCCCTAGAAGGAACCATGAGACAAAGCAAGAAACCTAAGCCATTCTCCAATTATATGTCCATGATGTGTGATCTCATAAAAAAAGGAACCTACTTGCTTTGAAGAATACATTCAGAAGAAAGAATGGGTGTATTCCATGACAGAAGAATATCAATCCATTATAAAGAATGATGTATGAGAAGTACTTCCCAGAACAAAGAACAAAGATGTGTTATCTTCCAAGTGGATATACAAAATAAAACATGCAACAGAAGGAAGTATTAAAAAACATAAGGAAAGATTTGTGGCTCGTGGTTTTTCTCAAAAGGAAGGTATTGAATATGAAGAAACATTTTCTCCTGTAGCCATATACACTTCTATCAGAACCATCATAGCTCTTGTAGCTAAAATGAAGTGGAAATTACATCAAATGGATGTGAAAACAGTGTTCTTAAATGGTGTTATTGAAGAAGAAGTGTATATAGAAAAATCACAAGGGTTTGAAGTTGAAGATAGAAATACTTGTGTCTGCATGTTGAAGAAATCTTTGTATGGGTTGAAGAAATCTCCTAGAGCTTGGTATGGAAGAATTGATATTTTCCTGATGAGCTTGGGATTTACCAAGAGTAAAGTTGATTCTAACCTTTACTTCAAGGTTATGAATGGTGAGCCAGTTATATTACTAATGTATGTGTATGGATTATTCTTAATAGGAGAAGAAAATATCATCACAAATTGTAAGAAGAAGCTCATTGCAGAATTTGAGATGAAAGACCTAGGTCTGATGCATTATTTCTTAGGTCTTGAAGTCTAGCAAAGCCCATAAAAGATCTTCTTTAACCAAGGGAAGTATGCAGTTGAAATACTGAAGGGATTTGACATGTTGGAATGTAAATCCATGAACACACCCATGGAAACAAATTTGAAGCTCCTAGTTGATACTTTGTCAAATTTGGTTGATGTTACTCTACACATACAGATTATTGGTTCGTTGATGTATCTCACGAATACCAGGCCAGATATATGCTTTGTAGTGAGTCAATATCTGGTAGAGCCCATATGTGGTCACCTTGTAGCTACAAAGCATGTGATGAGATACCTTAAGGGTATGTTGGATTATGGTCTCTGTTATATTGGAGATCATGACTTCATATTGTATGGTTATACTGATTCAGATTGGGCTAGAAGTGCTTCTAATAGAAAGAGAACTTTAGGATGTTGTTTCAGTCTAGTGTAAGCCATGACTTCATGGAAAAGAAGGAAGCAATCTCGTATTTCTCTCAGCACGGCAGAAGTAGAAAACATTGCAGTGTGTTCTGCCAGTTGTGAAGACATATGGCTTCGAAAGTTGTTGACAGGCCTATTCGACCTGGAGATGGAAGCCATGGTGATTCTATGTGATAACCAGAGTTGTATAAAGATGACGGAGAACCCAGTGTTCCATGATAAGTCGAAGCACATAGAGATCCAATATCACTACATTCGTGATATGATGCAGAGGGGAGAAATAAAGCTCCAATATGTTGGCACATATGAGGAGGTTGCAGATGTGTTGACCAAACCTCTGTCTCGTGCGAAGTTTGAGTACTTCTGAAACAATCTTGGTGTTGTCTGAAAGGACCTCCCTTGAAAGGGGGAGTGATGTTGATGATACTATAGTATCCTGACCAACTGCGGGTAGCTTCATTAGGATTTTATATCCTAGGGGATTGATAATCCTTGCGCAGATCCTGAAGGTACAATAAGGACGGTCTGTCAGAGTGCCTGTGCATGTATATGCCAGTTGTGGTAGCTCCATTAGGATTTTATATCCTAGGGAATATTTTGATTCCTCGGAAGATCCCGAAGGTCCGGTAAGGGCGATCTGTCAGAGTATCACGTGGTATCTTGTTAGGATTTTATATCCTAGGGAATCTTATGACTCATGGGCATATCTCGAAGGTCCGGTAAGGATGGTCTGTCAGAGTACCACAAAATGTTGTTTCTGCACTTGCCTCATTTTGTTGTCATATGATGATGATGTTGTTATCTCGACCTCGTGGTTGATGATGTTGTTGTTTCAGCCTCGTGCTATTGATGATGTTGTATCAACCGCATGTTTTTTATGATGGTGTATCATCCTTGGGTTGGTGATATTGTTGCTTTAGTGTTATGTTAATTGATGTTGATGTTTCAGCTTCATGCACATGTTGATGATGATGCTACTCCAGCTCCATGTTGTGAATGATGATGAAATTGATGATGAGAAAAACTTATGATGATTTGTAGATATGTCAGTCAGTGTTCCAGATGTTGATGATGTTGTTTCCCTCTCTCTCTCATGATGGTGTTGTATTGGGTTATGTTAGTAGAATACCCTTCTCGTTAAGGAGGAGTGTTGAAATATTGTAACTTCGAAGAATATTCTAATTATATTTGATTTATTATCTTATAGATCAAATCCCCTTTTAATCATGTCGGGTCCTGTATAAGACCAAATCCCCTTTTCTGGATTGGTCAAACCATATTTATATGGTGCTATTTGTAAAGTTGGTCCCTAGGGTTTATAAAGTGGTTTTAACCACTCTTGGAAGAAGTCGGCCCCACTAAGTGAATATACATAACCCTAGCACCTCCTCACTAATATTTATAAGTGAGGATGGCACCTCATTTGTTCACTCACTCACTCACACTTCTAAGTGTGCATCTTTTGAAGGTAGTTGTAGTTGCAAGAAGAAGGAGAAGAGAGGTGCATGCTCAGTCCTAGATTATTCTTAGTGGTTTGATCTTAGTCTTGGCATTGTATTGGCAATCTATTATTGAGGAAGTTTTTGTTGGGTTTTCTCCCCCATGAGGGTTTCCCGGGATAAAATATTGTGTACCTTGTGATTGTGTTTCTTTCAATGATCCTATTTATGTTATTGTTTTGGAAATGCATTGATAACCTAATAACAACATTAAATTCAACAACAGGGAGTGTTGGCGCATAGTGGTCAGACCCGGGGTTAATCATCAATATACCAACAAAACCCTTTGACACCGGCCCTTTTGACACCACCTGCACAGAAAGTGAAGTCTCACCCGAGGCATCTAGAGGGGCTGCAGGAACCAAGGTTATGCAGTGATGAGGGGAAGTGAGGCATTCAACATGTGTTTACTAACCATCTACTCATGTGTGGAGTTTCCATTAGTTAGCAGTTACTTAACACTCAATATATTTTATGTGTGACATTCTCCCACTTAACATTCATTCATTTACCAGTCACTTCAGTGCGTGACATTATAACATCATATATGAATAGGACATCCATCATATTTAATCATTTATCATCATTGCACCATAACATTAAACATCATAACATGCAAAGACAACACACCACGACACAAGGGTTTAACGTGGTTCACCCAACTTGGGCTACGTCCACAACGACCGGATTCTTATATTAGGCATTGATAATCTTCTTACAGTTGTGCACTGCACTACAAAATATGCAACGGTAGCATTACCCAAACCTGCCTAGTTGTTTTGTTTCAATGTGAGCTTCACTCCTCAGTCATACCTCAAAACTTCTTCCAACGTGTGACTCAACTTACCCCAAAAGCACTAAGAAATTCTCATATTTTCCCTACCCTTCTACCCAAAATCCATTACATATTTATACATCAAAATAGGGCTAATCCTCTTACAATGTGGACAAATTGTCACAAAATCCTAACTACTTTCCACCTTTCGTGCATCGCTCTGTCGTGTTTCCTCTTGTCGCATGCTTTAACTCCTTAAAGTTCGCTCACGCCGCGCGCTTTAGTCCATCTTATAACTTCCTTTTATTATTTGACTTATTCTGGCGCAGATCCCAAAACTTATCCAAAACGCCTATTCAACATGCCCCCAACCTCACTTGTGGCTCATCTTGAGCCACTCAGGCCTTCTTCCAATGCGCCATGAATTTTTCAAAGGTTTCCTTCGTTGTCGCGGCCTTCTCCTTTACCTCTATTTCCTTCTGCAAAATTTGGTGAATAGTTTCAGCAGTGATCCGAGCCTACATCTTCTTGACACTTTTATCAACTATCATTTTGGTTATACCTTGAGTTGTTGCTAAGGCCATTGTCAATGGTTCGTCCTTATTGATGTTGAGGGACTAGAAAATTCCCAACATCAACATCTCAACCTCTTGATTGGTTAAACCAAAAAGAATCGGGAATGTTACCCTATTTTATAACCTCAAGATAAACTTTAGACTCTAACTGATGAAAATCTAAGTCCAAGCATGAATGATTGTTTATGATTTTTATAAATATTTAATTTTTATTTATTATTTTAATACTTTGTACTTATATGTGAACTAAATGTCAATTAACTAATGTAAAAGATTTGAAAAGAAAGTTGAACTAAACTAACCCTAGGTTACATGAATTGAAACTTTTATTGCATGATTTCACATTAATTAAATTTTTTTATAGTTTTAAAAATGTTTGATTTTTATGTATTTTTAAACTTTATAATTTTTTTATTTTACATGAAAATAAAAATTTGAATAACATTCTTAATAAAAATGAAACATTAAATTAATAAATATTTACAAACTAATCTAACTCAAAAGATTTTCTTAATCCATTGCTTTTAGTTAAATATGAAATATAGTTTTAAGGAAGATTAATAAATAATTAAAGTGAAAAGCACTCTAAACAAAATTGATATTAAACAAAATCTAAACAAAATTTCATCAATTACAAAAACCCTAAAGATACAGTAATGAGTACTTTCTTTGTTTTGATATTAAATGAAATGGAAGGTTATGTTTTTTGTTTTCTTTAAATATTGAAAATAGTTGATAAAAAATTGAAATAAAAATTAAATAAATAATATAATTGTTTAAAGAAAAGAATCAAATTAGAATTGATTTAATATTTTGTATTTTTTTTTTATGTATTATGATTTGTTAAAAAAAAATAGGTAAAAATAATAATATATATAAAATTATAAAAAGAATATATATATATATATATATATATATCAAAGTTTAATGAAAATAGAAAAAAGTACAGCTAAATAATAAAAAAAAAAAAATATTTTCCGGCTTGAAAAATATTTTTTTATTAAAATAAACTCCAAACATTTCCATAGATTAATGAGACTTTCAAGCTCCTATGAGAGCTTGGACCAGAGTTGAGAATAGTACAATGGATAATTAAGAAAAAAAAAAAAAAAAAACAGAGAAGAAAAACAAGTCTTATTTTTTTAATGCAAATGAAACTCAAGACAATCGTCTGTATAATACCAAACTCGGGCTTGAATATTGTTCTTGCAGGCATGCCTTTTATACTATTGCGAAATTCAGATTTGACATCATATACAAATTTCCTCCTCACGGAGAGGAAAACAAATCCTTTATATGTCCCATTAATGCAAACCAATTTCCCCATAATAACTTTGATTGTATTTTTTAACATCAGACTCACGTCTCTAATCCAAAGATCAACTGTGGTTGATAATGGAAGCACATGTCATGTTATTGACTTCAAAAACCCATATATGTACACCATAATTTGATGCTCCATCATTTATGATCATGTCTTTTGAGGAGAATTTATTTGCTATAATCATGAGAGATGAATATGTTTTTAAAGAAGTTTGATATATTTTATCTTCATTTCCTAAGATTTTAATAACATATCTTACATGACAACAAACATGTGTTGTGTGTCATATAACAATGGTTATTTTTTAGCCCTTGATAATCATGAGAGATGAATATGTTTTTAAAGAATTTTGATATATTCTATCTTCATTTCCTAAGATTTTAATAACATATCTTACATGACAACAAACATGTGTTGTGTGTCATATAACAATGGTTATTTTTTAGCCCTTGATGTGACATGGGGTAATGCCAAAATTATAACCTTAAAAGAAATGTGGTATAACTTTATGCCATGGTTAGAATATCGAAGAGTGAGTCATTTGGAAAGTGATATATGTTGGTAAAATAAGGCATGGCCATAATTAGCTTTCAAAACTTATCCACTTCTTTTTATTCAAAGGTTGTGTAGATAAGGTGATGCATAAAGCAACAATGGGTGATATAAGGTTTAAAACATAATGTATCAATGTGTTAATTAAGAGTGTAAAATATGATAATTTTAAAAATATGAGGGATGAAATAAAGGTCGTATTTTAGCAATAGGTCAAGTGCCATGATGATTTTTCCAAGAATATTATACTAACTTTAATGAGAGTGTACAAAGACTTTGTGCAAGCAATGTGGTTTGAGGGGGAGTCGGACAACACTTTTCAGGCTAATAACTTGTTGACCAAAATGGTCATCAAGAGTCTTGCAGTACTTCTATATGTTGTGTGTGAGCCTGTTGCTCTGCCCTTAGCTGATTCATTTATGAATACAACTTTATGTTCTCATTCATTGTCATTACCACCTCTATTGGCGGCAATGTGTTCATTATTGCTTTGAATCTTTGCACCTATCCTGCGCAGCCTGGATCTTCTAGTTGATCTCTTGTTTCTCCTTATCTTCACTTAGTTGTGTCCAAACACTCATGGTTTCTATATAAAGATAAGCACATTCTACTTCTAGACTCTTTATGCTCTCCATCGTTGTTGTCATTGTCTGCTCCCTTTTCTCTCTTTCTTTAGGTGGAGTGCTTGGTGTCATGCATGCTTTTAAATCAACTATTTGTGCGCAGAAGCCTTGAATGGCTTTACTTATCTTCCTTACTTTTTCCTCTACTAGGGCCTCCATCTGTGTCTGAGCCTCTAGGAGTTCTTGGTAGACCTTCTCAAATTATTGTTGCATTCGTTTAATCTTCTATGTTACCTCATCGTGCTCTTTCTTAAATTTAATGTGCTACATCTCCAATGCTATGTTCTCAATAGTAACCTTAACCAGCTCATTCGATTCCTTCTCTACACGTGAGTTCATCTCTTCCGTCGCGCTCATCTGTAATTCCTACAATACATCTATTGGCAGTTGTGATAGCACTAAGTCAATGTGACCTAGTGTTTGTGCTTGTTCTTGCATCTATGTGGTGGGGACTTCTATTGCCCCTGTCGCTAACTTAATAAATCTCTGTTCACTTGTGGTTGCTAACGGTTCAAAGATTGTTGGCCCTGCCTCCCCAGTCTTTGTAGTACTTATTGTCGGTTCCTCCTCTGTCTGTCACCCTGGCGTGATGTTTTTTGCTTCTAGTAGTTGGCACAGCTCAGCCATATTCTCCTGCATTCGTCTATTCATATCTTCATGTTGTTGGTTCACACATTGAAACGTGTCATTGGTGACTTCTTTCACTTGATTTCCTATCTTCTCCAAATCTTCTCCTATCAAGGCTTGGATAGCCACTTCCTTATTGGATTTCTGCTTTGTCCGTTGATTTATGGATTTCCCTATTTCTATCTCTTTCCTCTTCCTTTCGGTGCACAGTGTTGTCTGGTGGGTGGTTTATTCTATGCCCTTTCCTCTACCTTGGTCATTTCCTTCTTCTTCATCCTCATCGATCTCGCAGTTTTTATTCTATGATGGCCCTGCTTCTGCTAGTGGAATCTTCCACTCATCATCCCAACCAACCATAATATGGCCCATATCTTCTTCAATCAATCTGTATTGGGTGGGAAACCATTGTTGATCTGGGTCCTTTGCTTGTACATACATGTGGTGACACCCCGCCTTAAAGCACACCACTACCATATACACCTCGACCACATGTGGTGGTATGCGCAATGTCCTCTCGATGTTGTCCCTGATAGTTTCCTTATAGATGTAAAATGTGACATTGTTGTTGATTTGTTGTGCCTTATGCATAGTATACCAAACGTTCTGATAGCATGCGACTAAACATGGCTTCTCCTTGACGCCAAAAAATTGTGTGTCATCTGGCTCCGTCCACGTTGATAGTGCAATTAGAATTAGTAACCAGGAATAATGGAACTCAGTCCCTTTATCCTGCGCTTCCTCACAATCAATCAAAAATTGGTTTAGTAAAAATGTCAATCAGTTCATCTAGACGCCCTCAACACACCTTTCTGCTACCGCTGTGACCATTGTTGGGACTTGGTATTTTCTGCAATTTCTTAACAACTTACATGCTAAGGCTTGTGTCGCAAACCTTACTGTCGGGTCACATATGCTTGCGACATATAATCTTTGTTGTCCTCGGAATTTATTGAACTTCTCCTTCATGCTCTCAGCTAGAGCTTTCTCATTCTTCTTGTCAAAAAACAATAAAGAGGGTTCCTCCCCCTATGACAGAAAACTGGTAATACATACAATAAAATATATATCAATGGATATTGGACTATTGAGCCACATGTATCCCCCATGCACACAAAGCAACAACATTTTCACATAGGCATTAATCTCTTGGCTCCTTCCAAAGTGTGGTATGTTGAACAGGTTTGGAAGACCTGCTTTCTGCAACCCTATATCCCACACATGTGGCTCTATGAATATCATATGAGTCTCAGAACTAATTTACTTCTTCAGGAACTTGTTGGGCATTAACTCTAGAAACTTCTTCTCGTTTATAATGTCATGGTCAACATACTTTAAAGCGGGTATCAAGCCTAACATGTCCCCTTCCACAATCACTCCCTCTGGAATTGGTGGTCCGCGAGTGGGTACTTTGTGTCTTTCTGCAAATTGACCTGTTTCGTGGATGGCTTTCTTGGTGGGATATAGTCTCTGGAGAATCTTGATGTTGAGGAGGATGCCACTGTCGGTTATTCAACTATTGGCATCATAAATTATTGATTGCGTTGTTTCTCTGATACTGAAGTTGATGTTGTTGATGCCTTAGGTGGTGCCATCTTCCTCTACGTCTGGTCTCTACGTCCATTGGGCTTTGTAACTCGGCTCTGAAACTTCGGCTCTATAACTTTTGCTCTGTAGCTTCATCTCTCTATGTGAATTATAATTGATAATAAACTTCCCCCATCAACCCTATGATTTCTTTTATACTTCATTGCCAACTGTTAACTTCCCTTCACGCCTAAAATTTCTTTTTAATCCACTAGTGGTTTGAATTCATTATCTACCTTAATGCTCCATTAACTCCATATCTTTGGAGAATTATTCGTTAGATTTTGCAACTTGTCAAGATATTCTTCTCGATCTTCATTTATTGTTATGCATTTCCACTACTTCATCATTATGGTAGCTCTTTATTGCATGTCTCATAATGGATCATCTTAAATTCTCTTAGTTGGCATCTACACGATATCTTCACTCTGTGCAATCTCTTCTCTAGGCGTGATCTCTTCTCTCTATGCAAACTTACTTCCCTCGTCTATGCATTCTTCTGCCTACTTCTTTCTCTTATGTGACATCTCCATGGTTTTCCTTTTTACCTGCTAATCTTAACTTATTGGACTTCTGCAACTTTCAACTTCTTTCCTGAACCATTTTCTTGCCTTTCCCTGTTTTACTTACTTTTTCTTCCTTTTCTTTCTATAGTACACTATGATACAAGTGAGTCTGCGTAGTTCACTTAGTGCGGGGAAGGATGGTCATCCCTATACAGTTTCATTTGAATCCCATGCACTATTCCTTCCATGACTTGTCCATACAATTGTTCCAGCTAAACAACACTTGCTTCAATCACATATCTAATCATGTATGGCCCTAGCCAGTGTGTCCTGAACTTCCTAGAGTGTTGCAAGAACTTGTTGTCATATAGAAATACTAGACCTCCTATCTAGAATTTATTTTGCTTGACGTGTCTATCATTCCATGCTTTTTCTCATGCCTTTTGTACTTGTTGATGGAACCCTGCAACAAATCGATATTCCTCTAATATCAGTAACTCTAATAGTATTTATTCTACTGCGTCGGAATCTGTAAGTTTTGTTATCGCAACAATGTGCAAATTTGATACCATAAATTCCATGGGCATGATTGTTTCTTACCATATGCTAATCTAAAGGGTGTATGGCCTGTCAACCTCTTGCATGTAGTTCTTTAAGCCCAAAGCACTGCAGGAATCCTTAAATATCATTCAACCTATCCTAAATTGCATACCTTTGCCAATGCATTCTCTAGTATCTTATTGAAGGCCTCCACAGTTCCATTACCTTGTGAGTGATATGGAGTGTTCTTATGATGTTGAATCTGCAACTCTTTTGTCAATGCTGCAATTTTCGTGTTAAAAACATGAGTCCCATGATCGCTCATAAGTAATTTAGGACACCCAAACCTTGTAACTACATTCTCAAATAAGAACCATGCAGCTCTCTCTGCTGCAATCTGTAACTGGTTTTTCTTCTTTCCATCTTGTCAAGTAGTCTATCGCAGTAATTATGTACTTCACTCGTGTTCTCTTCACTGGTGGGTTAATCAGTCTGATAAAAGCCACTACCCATTTGTCAAATTCCTGCAATGTAACATGTGGATTTAAAGGCATCCCATCCCTTCGTGACGACCTTCCTACTCCTTGAAAAACATTGCAGCTCTAACAATACTCCTTAGCGTCCTTATGGAGGGTAGGCCACCATATCCCTACATGCAATATCTTCTACATTGTTTCATTTCTTTCATAATGACCTCCTACAATACCCTCATGTGTCTCCATTAAGATCATTGGTCTTTCGTGTTCTAGCACACATCATCGCAGTATCCCATCTACACCTAAATTATATAGATTGCCTCAGATCAAATGATAATCCACTACTTTAAACACTAGTTGCTTCTTCTGTGCTACTGTCATATCGAATGGAGCTTCTCTTGTACTTAAAAATTGGACAATTTATGCAAAGTGGTCGTCTACCATTTGAACTGATAATAGATGTGCATATGATAAACTATCATATAGGTTCCCTATGTCTTCTCCTATCAGTATTCACGACAGATGGTCTGCTCCTGCAGTTAGTTTCCCTGGCTTCACAATAACTTCCAAATCATATTCTTGAAACAACAATAACCATTTGCAGATTATCCCCCCTAACAGTAGCTTGTTCACTAGATATCTAAGTGAAGAGTGGTCTATATACATTTTAAATGGGACCCCAACAAGTAGTGTATGAACTTCTGCAAGGAATAAACCACTACCAATACTTCCCTTTTTGTTACCGTTTAATTTTTCTTAGCAGTCGATAGATTCTTGGTAGCAAAGGAAATTGGATGGTCTAACTCTCCCTCTCCTTGTTGGGCTAACACTGCGTCGATCACTATCAACGATGCATCCACATGAATGTGAAACTCTTTCTTCCAATCTGGGAACACCAGAATGGGTGCAATTACTAACTTATGCTTCAATACGTCCAAACCCTTCTTGTAGACGTTGTGAGCACCGGTGAAGGGTTATCAAGACTTAGGCCTAACCTAGTAGATAGTAGGGGTTGTTTGGAGAAGGTGTGGAGGTTATTATTGGTGATGTTAAGATGGGGGAGGAGGTTGGTTTGCTGAAAGCAGTGGATCATTGTGTCTGAAATGATATAGGGCTAGGATAAATTTGGAAATAAAGAAATAAAGGTATAAAGTCTAAGGTTTCTCTACTCAATCATGTTATGGGGGAGGACATTATAATGAATGAGGTCGTGGATTTGTTTTCTTTGATGTTGGTGAGGGGATTTCTTGAGTGAAGATGGTGTGAAGATGGCATCAAAATATGGATGAAGGTTGAATGGGGTTCTAAAATTGGTTATGACACAAATCTCTTTATTCTCTCTAGGGGGAGGTTAGTGTTTCAATTCCACTCAACAAAGGATGCAGACTTGATTATGGGTTCTCCACAGAAATGGGACTCCACCTATTTTCATAAAAAGATGGTCACCGACCTTTGATTATTGTTTAAAAAGAGTTTATTATTTTTCGCTGTGGGTGAAACTTCTAATTTTATCGATAGGGTTCTAATCTTCAAAGGTTTTCAAGGAAATTGGGAACACCCTTGGGAAGCTTATAAAGGAAAACATCACTTTCACAGTTTCTAGAAAGCTCTCAGTTATCAAGATGTTGGTAGACCTTGATCTAAGAGAGAATATTTCTACAATGATTATTCTTCAAAAGAAGGTATGCTCCTTTGTTCAACCTCTAGACTATAATGGGATTCATTTTTTGTCATCAATGTCATAATTAGGTCATATCATGGTAGAAAGTGATATGTCTTTTCAATTAAGAAATCATGGGTTTGTAAGTATGGAATTTGAAAGGTGATTTTAGGTCAATATCGGATCTATTCATTTGAGATGGCAAGGTCTCAAGAGGTCAACTTTAGGGAAGTGGTTGATATGAAGGAGATAGGTACTTGTCACAATCAATGAATTTCTGAAGGTTGGGTTGTTATTGAAGATGAGACAAAGGAAATGGATAACAATGGTGATCAAATCTGAGAGGATGTGGTGGTAGAGGTAGGGATTCCTCCATTCTAAAAAGTCTAGAGGTGTGGGAATCATCTCAAACCTCTATTATCTCCCCCCGATGGAAAAGGAGAGGGATGGTCCTGATAATAGGGTTTGTAATTTAGTGGGAGGATCTTCCTTAGGGGAGATTCCTCATCAAAAAAGGAGAAATTGTGGAATGATAAATGTACCAAGGTATAATCTTCAAAATAAAAAGGATGGTCTTGGGGATGGTGGAGGTGATATCAAAAGGGGTCTAGATATGAATTGGTAGGGATGGTAAGGGACAAGATCGGGGTAGGAATCCATTTCTATCCACGACAAAAGAAAGGGTAGTTAATGAAGTAATGATGGGAAAGCAACCATCCATTCTAAAGGTACTTAGATAAATTGTTCCCCTAAATGTGGTGAAGTCATGATCCTCTTATTTATAAATTGTAGAGGTTTAGCCAATTCCTCCAAAAAACTTGTTTTAAGGAGACTTGTAAAAGTTAATGATCCTCGTATTCTCTTGCTTCAAGAGTGATGGGGAATAATGGGAAAATAGTAACAAATTTGGGAAATCCTTGTTTGGTTAGGAGTTTTCCTCTATTGATGCAAAAGGTTGATATGGTGGGGTTATTACAAAGTGGAAGGCTAGGTCTTTATCATGCATTATTCTCTATATTTTGATTCAAGTCTAGGGACAATGCTTTATTCTCAGGAGTTGGACAAGGATTTTTCAATACTCAATATTTACAGGCCCTATCAAGATAGGGTATATTACTGGGGGAAGTTTTTCAGATTGAATATCATTTCTCAAGGAAATGTAATCATGGGACAAAATTTAAAATTATCTCTAGGAAGGGAATAAATATGGGGGAATGCTTCTCAAGTAGATCCCCTAACTGAGTATGTCATACAAAGGCTTGAGGCTCATGGATTACATGATGTTGAACTTCTGAAGCTTAGCCCTACTTGGAAAAATAAGAGGGTCATGAATGACAAAAGTGACAAAAGAATGGATAGGTTTCTAATCTCATAAGGCCTTTTAGATGATCTTTTGAGGGTTAAACAATGAGAAATGATAGGTAGGGGAATCTGACGATTTTCCAATTTTCTTGAAGATGGATAAAGTTGAAAATGAACCTCCTAGTCATTTTTAGAACCCTTATTGAATTGAGGATGAGGAATTTATGTAAACGGTGAAGGAGAACTGGAGGTGTTTTGATGGAAATAGAAGTGAATCAAGAACCATTCAATTTTCAAGAAATTAGAGGATTACGCATATGGCTATAGGATGGACTCATAAGAAAAAACTAAAATATTCACAATATTTACAATAGTTGGAGGCCAAATTAGAGAAATTTTACAATCCAAATGTGGCAAGGTATCCTTCATAAGGTTTTAAATTGGAGGACTGTAGGTTGGAAGAAAGGAAGAGGAATGTCCTTGAAGAAAGAGAGATAACCTAGAGACTTAAAAGCAGAACTATTTCTCTTGCAAAGGGTGATGATGACACTATTTTTTTCAATAATGTGCAAAACATAGCAAAAACGTCAACATTGTTTGGAAAGTCAGAAGTGTTGGAGAAATTATTATTTCCAACATACTAGTTCAGTGGGAGTTAACTAACTAGTTCTATTTTAGACTTTCTATTTTTACCATCACTATTATGCATGCATGCATTCCTAAGGAAAGTTAATTGCTTGATTGTTTTTCTTAATTATGGAATGTTTTTCCCTATATATGAGTGTATTCCACTCATTCATTGTATCATATTGATCATCATATGTATCAATCATTCGATCATTGATCGGCTCATTGGAGTAGTGTGAATATATTTTCTAATTCTTCCATATTAAATCTCTCGTCATTTCTTGAAAAGCTCTGTTTGTATTTTCTTTAGCTAGATCTCATGTGTAGGTTTCGAAGAAATAATGACATGGTATTAGAGCTACGTTGCTTGGAGAAAGATAGAGAATAGGGAAATCAAAGTTTCGGCGAGCGAAATCAGTGTAACAGACGTTGTTGCATCCTTTCTTCATCGAAAAGTGCGATAAGTTTAAGTTGTCGCACCCTCTCCCTGTTGTAAGGTGTGACAGTCGCACCCTGACCTTACAATGTTTTCAATCCTTGACATGTCACACCCTAGTACACTATAGAGGGTGATAACCAGGAGCCTGTCGCTATGTGTATGAAGGACAAGTGTGACAGCCTCTTAAAACCCCTTTCTTTTTACAGTAATTTCTCCCAAAATATTAACTTCCTGAGGAAACGACCCGCGAGAGAAGTAAATGGACCCATTCTACAAGTGGGTTTTCAACCGTTTGGAGAAATTCCTCACTGTTTGCTCAAAAAGGAAGTTGGAAGATTGTCTCTTGAAACTGATACGAAATTTCCACTTAAAGTGCCCTTTCTGCAGTGATTTCTCAGTTTTTCACTTGCAGATTGAGAGTAAATTTTAGGGGTTTCTCAGACACAGTGGGAGAGATGGATACGACACTTATTCTACAGTCAAACTTGGTGGTAATCCTTACACCGTACAATTATTTTGATTGGAAGCCCAAGGCTGAATTACAACTCAGAAGGAAAGGATTGTACAACTTGACGATGGGGACAAAAACAAAACCTACATCAGCAATTGAAAAGATCGGATGGGTGAACCGAAAGGATGAGGCCACATAATTTCTTCTTGAATTGATATCATCTGATTTATGGTTTCAAGTTGTCGCATGAAAGACTCCAAACGCAATATGGACCACCTTGGAAAGTATGCTTGGAAAGCAAGATCAGATGAGAGGTCATATGCTTGAGGTAGAGTTGAATACTTTGGATCCTAAAAATTTTGATAATATACATGATTTCTTTACTAAGTTTAAATCTTTGATATTGAGCTTAGCATCTCGTGGTATTGATAAGTCTAAACAAGTAGACCAACTTATTCTAACAATCTTGGCCAAGCTAGGACCAGAATATGTTGTCTATGCTTCCACTTTCCATTCTAGCAAGTATCTCATGGGAACAAATTGGAAGATGTCTACCATGGATCAATTAGTTGATTCTCTCACACATGAGAAGACAAAACTCATTCAGATGTACCTAATCAAGGATCCTAAAGCACATGCACTCACCATGCATGAAGGAAAAGGATTATCCAAACAGAAAGGAAAGGGGAAATCACAACCAGAGCCAAAGAAGGAGGGATATTCCAAACCCTTCAAGGATTCTTTAGGTTCCAAGGACTCTTCAAGTTCCAAAGAGAAGAAGAAGAAGAAGGGAAAGCAGTGCACTTACAACAATAAATCAAATCATGACGAATCCACATGCATGAAGAAACAGATCGATCTTATGGCTCAGGTACTTCAGCAGAACAACCTTGAAAACTACATTCCAAAAGGAGACAAGAATAAAAAGGAAGAAGATCAAGCATATAAGAAAGGTAATCATCATGCTCTTGTTGCAATTAATTCATCATCTGATTCATGGATTATAGATTCTTGCACATCACATCATATGGCAGTGAAAGAGAAAGTTGTTACTTCTTTGAGCTCATGCTCAAGACCCCCTATTCTCATGGGGGATGATACTCCAGTAGCAGTAGTGGGAGAGGGGAGAGTGGAACTCCCTAATGGAAGTTTTGAGAATGTTTTACATGTTCCAAAGCTCTTTATAAATCTGCTCTCAGTTTATCAGATCACTTAGAAAGGTAAAAAGGTTGAATTTACATCAGATTCAGTTTTTGTACTCGACATGCATGACAATTCCATTATTGCAATTGGTGAGGTAGATCACAAATCAAGGTTGTATAAATTCACTAAGTTTGTTGACCATAACTCCTCCTTACTACTAACACATGTTGATGATAGTAGTAGAGTATGGCATGAGAGATTTGGTCATTTAAACTTCAGGTACATGCAGCGACTTGCCAAGCAAGGAATGGTCAAAGGCTTGCCAAACATTTACATTTATGAAGGGGTTTGTGAAGGTTGCATTCTTGGAAAGCATCCTGAAGAGAAGTTTGAAAAGGGGAAGGCAAGGAGAGCCTCCTCTTCCTTGGACCTTGTTCACAGTGATCTCATGGGTCCATTTCCACATTCTTCCATGAGCAAAGCAAGGTATGTCCTTACATTCATTGATGATTACTCATGCTATACTTGGGTTTATTTTCTCAGGCAAAACTCTGAAGTTTTTGAGCATCTCAAAGACTTCAAAGCTCTAGTAGAAACACAGAAAAGGACGAAAATCAAGATCCTCCGTATAGACAATGGGGGGTAGTATATCAACAAAGATGTTCAAAATCTTTGTCGTGAGGCTAGTATACAGTTGCAACATACAGTTCCATACACTCCACAACAGAAAGGAGTTGTTGAAAGGAAGAACATATCTCTCAATCAGATGACCAATTGCATGTTGCATGCGAGATCTCTTCCTTCCAAGCTTTGGGTTGAGGCACTTAACTGTGTTGCTTATATACAGAACAGATCTCCTCATAGATCTACTGAGGACATGACACCTTTTGAGGCTTGGAAAGGTGATAAACCAGATGTCACACACTTTTGCATCTTTGGATCTTATGCATGGGCGCATATTCCTTCTGAAAATAGGAAAGCATTAGATCCACAGAGAACACCTTGCATCTTTGTGGGATATCCAGATGATGTGAACGGGTATGGTTTGATTGATCCCTCTACAGACCGACTCATCATTGAGTGCAGTGTTTAGTTTGAGGAGAGTCCTTTGCATGCACCTCCAGTGCAACATGCAAAGACTTGTGCTTCCATCAATTCCAGACATCAGAGATGATGATTCCATACACTCAAATGCTACATATTCAAACTCAGATTCAGAGGATTTTGCACATGGAGTTGAGCAGGTAGTATAGCCAGATGAGGAGCCAACACCAGAGCTTCAGCAAATGCCCAAGTGGGCACAGTCCACACTTCATGCAACAGACAACCTTGCATGGAATTTATTGGATTCGAGGAGGACTCGATCTCAGCATGAGAAGCTTTCTCATCTACTTTCAGCTTCTAAACCTGCGATGCCCATGCATTGTTATATGGTTCAATCTTTTGATCTCCAGCTCTACAATGAGATTGTGGGGAATCCTTTATGGGAAGCATCCATGCAGGAGAAGTATGACTCACTCATAGAGAATCATACTTGGGATCTAGTTCCACTTCCACCAAGGAAGAAACTTGACAGATGCAAATGGGCCTATAGGACCAAGAGAGCAGTAGATGGTGAGGTGAGCAGGTACAAGGCAAGTCTAGTTGCAAAAGGATTTCAGCAGATTCATGGGATAGATTATGATGAGACCTTTGCTCCTGTAGCAAAGATGGACTCCATTCATTTGGTTTTATCCATTACCGCATCCAAAGGATGGGAATTTCACCAGATGGATGTGAAGAATGCTTTTCTGCACAGTGATCTTTCAGAGGAGATCTACATGGAGCAACCACAGGGGTTCATTCAGCACTCATCTTTAGTATGCAGACTGAAGAAGTTACTCTATGGCCTCAAGCAGGAACCTAGAGCATGTTGAATTTTGAACTTGATTTCAAATACATGATCTTTTAACTTATTTTTCAACACTTCACAATCTTTAAATCACAATGTACTGAAAACAAAAATAAGAGAGCAATGTAAATATCAAGATCACAAATGCACACAGAGATTTACCCAAGGAAAACTCAATATGGGAGAAAACCCCAGCAAAAGATCTTCCTCTTTATTAATGAATAAGCTTGCAAGTATACGAAACCCTCAATGGGGTGCTACAGTAAAAAAATCACTAGAGAGAGAGGACGGCTAGAGACCTTTTGATTGTCCTGCTTAATGGATCTGAAGGCAAACTTGTAGATCTGAACTCCCCAAGGCATATACAACCTTCCTTAACCCAAGGCTTGAGTAAAAACTAATTGACAACCTGTAGATCTGACTTGGCCGAAATTTTCTACAGTCCTGGAATCGATTTGTAGTCTTGAACTTGGAAAGCTTATTGTTGATGAATGGTGGCTATGATTCAAGGGTGTTCTTTTGCATTCAATCCTCCTTGGATAGGGCTACAAGTTGGCAATTAACGTCGAACAAAAATATCCCTGTAAATGCAGATCAAACCCCTTCAAATTTTACGTTGGTTCCTTGAGGTAGGTTGGGTTGAATCCTTTCTTTTTGCTAGATCTCTTTGCTGACAAAATATCTCCTTGAGCATACAATGTAGAATGATAGTAGAGGTCAAGATCTTTCTATTGAACCCAAGATCAAGCCCAGAGACCTCCTAAAACACTTGCAACGAATTGATCAAGTGAGTCGCTCAATCCCTAACCGCATGCTTGAGATGACGGCTAGGTTTTTTGTGCATTGTGAATTGCCTTCCTTAATCTTTTTATGCTTTTTGGATCTATCTTTATGTTGGGTTAAGTTATCCTTCTAGAAGATTCTTATCTTGGGTTAAGTTTATCTTCTAGATCCTTCTTGGAACAAGTCGATCTTATCTTCTTGGGTTAAGTTTGACTTTCTAGAAGTCTTTGTTCTTCTTTGGTTAAGTCGACCCCATGAAACACTTCAAGTTGTTATTCCTAGGGAGTTCGACCCCCTTCTTTTATTTGCTCAATGACATAATATAACATTACAACTTAGGCTTTTAGCCTTTTAATTCAACATTACATATTTAACCTTAATCATTTAAACTAATTACATCATTAGCAAGCACATTCTCTCTCTCTCTCTCTCTCTCTCTCTCTCTTTACATGGTCCTCACCTGCTCATAACGGTTTTATTACATTAATAAGAGGAAAGATTTTTTTGTACCATGTGGTCATTTGATCATTTTACTTGGTCATATGCTAAAGTGTCTCTTAAGAGTGGCCAACTCTTAGAGGATCACAGC
>ML776741.1:1103812-1121713 GCA_009831015.1 Picea engelmannii | reverse complement strand
TTGGACACCTGAGTCGCCTCCTTATAACGATTGCCTATGGTTTGTATTATCCGACCACGAGGATGAGTTACGTTTTCTGCAGTAACTATTGCAGAGTCCCTCTCCTACTTCAGCAAGATTCCAACGCAAGTTTGGGGTCTGGTTTGCTGCTTTAGACGATTTTCTGCTTTAGAGATAAACACAGAAAAGTTTGTTGTTTACCTTCCTTTGTGCAACGCCACATGTGACAGGACGCCATATTTTATCGAGTGATAGGACGAGAGGAAAATACAAGACACCCTCACCCTTCGCACACAATGCCTTGCGAACAAATCTTTAACCTCATAAACCGACAGCAGGAGAGCAATAAGGAACAAATTCGTTCAATCCCAAAAATTTAAAATTAATATGAAGTTTCTTTTAAAATTTAAAATTTTCTTTTAAAATTTTACTTTGAACATTTTGTGATTTATTCAAATCTCCCAAAAATTCAGATGGACTACTCTTCTCCATCTCCTTAATCTGAAATGAAAGGACTTTCAAATACAACCCCTAAGTCAACTGAATACTCGCTTTCCAATGCGATCAATGTAAAGAAACCATTTTTAAATAATACATCATAGAACTCACGCCTCTTTTGGGGCACTACCCCTCATCAGTGGCCAGACAGTGTCCGGACAGTGTTGTATGTTCTGTATGCCAACTGCAAAGGACCTAAGAACTAATCTTAAGTTACGACTGCTATAGCCACCCAGTCAAGAAGGTCACCCAAAACAAAAGGAAAAACAATGGTGGTTCAGAGTAATGGTTATGCAACCTTTGCAATCATGTATTTAAGGAAAGCTACACTAAAGTTTACCATCATCTATTGACTATTTCAAGGGATAAAGTAAAAATATGCACCTACTCATTGGAAAAAGAAAGTGAAATGACTAAACTTCACATTGTTTCCACGGGTGGTACTATTATTGTAGAGGCAGAGGAGGACAATTCCATTTTTTAAAAACCGAGAGTTCTTGACTCAATGGAATCCTCTCAAGGAGCAACCAATGACCATGATCATGTTGATTCAATAGGGGATTCTAGTAACACTATTTCAAGTAGGAAAGTTATTGTCATAGAGATGTAAAATACACAATGCAAGGAGGAGGTAGAGGACGCAGTGGCTGAATTTTCTTTGCTAATGGAATATCATTTAATGTCATCCGTTCTCCTCTCTACAAAGAGATGATGAGGAAAGTCCTCACTACTAGCCCATCATTTCAACTCCCTAGTTACAATAAAATGAGAACAACCTTGCTAGATAGAGGGGTCTCAAAGATACAAGGGTGGATGGTGTTAGATTTTCTTAAATTTTGAGAGCAATAGATTTACCAAAACATTTAGATCTTCTTTTACATTTAACAACCATATACTGAAGATATAAGCAACGTAAAAACAAACAGAAGGAAACACAAAGATTTGTCCTAGGAAAACCCCAAACCCGAGGAAAAACCCAGCCAACCTTTCTTAGATAGATTATTTCTGATAATACAATCCAACCATGAACAAGCTCTTAATCACAAGAGAAAACTAATAAAGAAGAAACCATGATACAAGACTAGCGCACCAAACAACTGCAGTTGCAGCACCATGCAGAGCTAGCGCACCTCTCTAGAGATAGCGCACAAGAGAAACCACCAAGAATAACCAAGATGTTAAGTTTTTACTGTTGTTATTAGGTTATTTCCAAATTTTATGAACATTCAATGCATTTCCAAAACAACGGTATAAAGAGGATCACTGAAAGAAACACAATCACAAGGTACACAACATTTTGTCCTGGGAAACCCTCATGGGGAAGAAAACCCAACAAAACTTCCTCAATAATAGATTGTCAATACAATGCCAAGACTAAGACCAAAACACCAAAGACAGACACCAAGCATGCACCTCTCTTCTCCTTCGTTAGACTTCTTCCTGCAACTACAATTGTCTTCAAGATATGTGCACTAGATGAGTGAGTGAGTGTGTTCAAATGAGACACCATCCTCACATATAAATACAAGTTGTGAGGTGGTGCTCAGGTTGTCTCTTCGCTTGGTGGAGTCGACTTCTCCTAGAAGTGGCTAAAACCACTTTACAATTACTAGGGGCTGACTTTACAAATACCACCATACAAATACATGTTGACCAATCCACATAAGGGGATTTGATCTTATACAAGACCCGACTTGATCAATCCACAAAAGGGGATTTGATCTATACAATAATGACTCAAATATAAGTAGAATATTCTTCGAAGTTACAATAATTCAACAATCCCACTTAACGAGAAGGGAGTTCTACTGATATGACTCGATACAACATCATCAAGCGAAGGAGAGGGCAGCATCATCATCAACATCTGGAACACTGAATGGTACATCTATAAATCATTGGCAGTTTTTCTCAAAATTACAGTAATAAAACTGGAACATCAACATCTATATGTGGCAACAGAATGAGGCAGGTGCATCAAAAACAACATATGTGGTACTCTGACAAACTGTCCTTACCGGACCTCCGGGATCTGCCCAGGAATCATAAGATTCCCTAGGATATAGAATCCTAACTGAGCTACCACTATTGACCACAACTGGCATATACATGCACAGGTACTCTGATAGATTGTCCTTATCGGACCTTCAGGATCTGTCCAGGATTGATCAGTCCCCTAGGATATAAAATCCTAACTAAGCTACCCGTTGTTGATCAGGATACCATAGTATCATCAGCATCACTCCCCCTTTCAAGGGAGGTCCTTTCGGACTACACCAAGCTTGTCTCGGAAGTATTCAAACTTCACACGAGACAGAGGCTTAGTCAACACATCTGCAACCTGCTCATATGTGCCAACATATTGGAGCTTTACAACTCCCTTCTGCACTATCTCATGAATGTAGTGATACTGGATCCCTATGTGCTTCGTCTTATCATGGAACACTGGGTTCTATGTCATCTTTATGCAACTCTGGTTATCACATAGAATCATGGTAGCTTCCATCTCCAGATCGAACAGACCTATCAACAACTTCCAAAGCCATATGGCTTCACAACTGGCGGAACATGTTGCAATGTACTCTGCTTCTGTCGTGCTGAGAGCAATACTGGACTGCTTCCTACTTTGTCATTAAGTCATGGCTGACCCCAAACTGAAGTAGCATCCCGAAGTGCTCTTTCTGTTTGAAGCACTTCCATCCCAATCTAAATTAGTATAACCATACAGTCTGAAGTCATGATCTCCAGTATAACAAAGACCATTATCCAACGTACCCTTAAGGTATCTCATCACATGCTTTGCAGCTACAAGGTGAACACGTCTGGGCTCCACCAGATACTGCCTCAAGGTGTTCACAGCAAAGCATATATCTAGCCTGGTATTCGTCAAATACATCAACGAACTAATAATTTGTTTGTATAGTGTAGCATCAACTAACTCTGACGAAGTATCAACCAGGAGCTTAAAATTCGTCTCCATGGGTGTGGCCATGGCTTTACATTCCAACATGTCAAACGTCTTCGGTATTTCAACTGCATACTTCCCTTGGTTAAAGAAGATCTTCTCTGGGCTCTGCCAAACTTCAAGACCTAAGAAATAATGCATCGGGCCTAAGTCTTTCATCTCAAATTCTACAACGAGCTTCCTTTTGCAATTTGTGATTAGTTTTTCTTCTCCTATCAAGAATAAGTCATCCACATATAGTAGCAATACAACTAGCTCATCATTCATAACCTTGAGGTAAATATTAGAATCAGCTTTACTCTTGGTAAAGCACAAGTTCGTCAGGAAACTGTGAATTCTACCATACCAAGCTCTCGGAGCTTGCTTCAACCTGTACAGATCTTTCTTCAACCTGCAGACATGAGTTTTTCTATCTTCAACTTCAAACCCTTGTGGTTGTTCTATGTACACTTCTTATTCATTAACACCATTTAAGAAAGTTGTTTTCACATCCATTTGGTGCAACTTCCACTTCATTTTGGCTGCAAGAGCTATGATGGTTCTGATAGAAGTGTATCTTGCTACAAGAGCAAATGTTTTTTCATAGTCAATGCCTTCTTTTTTAGAAAATCCACGTGCCACAAATCTCGCCTTATATTTTTCAATACTTTCGTATGTTGCATGTTTTATTTTGTATATCCACTTGGAAGATACCACATCTTTGTTCTTTGGCTTGGGAACTACTTCCCACACATCATTCTTTATAATGGAATGGTATTCTTCTGTCATGGCATTCATCCATTCTTTCTTCTAAACGGCTTCTTCAAAGCAAGTAGGTTCCTTATCTACGAAATCACACATCAAGGCCACATAGCTGGAGAATGGTGTAGGCTTCTTGCTTTGTCTCATGGTTCCTTCTGGGCCACCATACCTCTCTGCATCCTGAATAAGTTATCTAGCCCAAGATGGCTTTCTCTTGTGAGAGATCGTCATACGGGGAGGTTCTTGAAATTCTATCATATCATAATCTTCTGGAATCTCATCATCAAGGGTAACTGCAACTTCCTTCATGGGTTCTGCAACTCTGGGAGCTACAAGTTCTTCTTCATACACTTCTTCTAACTGGCATTTCCTTGATCTCTTGAGTGTTGCATCTTCATCAAATGTTATGTCTTTTCTTATCTCAATATGATGGTAACCTGGTATGTAGATTCTGGAGGCCTTAGAGACCTCACAGTATCCAACAAATATTCGCTTCTTTCCTGAAGGATCCAACTTAGTTCTCTTTTCTTTCGAAATGTGTACAAATATTGGACAACCAAATATATTGAGATGGCTAACTTTTGACTTCTTTCCGATGAACATTTCTTCGGGAGTTTTGAATCCAAGTGCACTATGGGATAATCTATTCTGGACATATATTGTTGTACTTGATGCTTCGGCCCATAAGTGCATTAGAAGATCTTGATCGTGAATCATAGTCTTTATTGCTCTCATAATCATCCTATTCTTTCTTTCTGCTACACCATTTTGTTGAGGATTATATGGAGTGGTGAGCTCCCTCTTAATCCTAGCATCTCTGCAAAAGCTTCCAAATTCATTTGAAGTGTACTCTCCTCCATTGTCTAACCTAAGTTTCTTGATTTTCCTTTCGGAGAGGTTTTCTACCAAGGCTTTGAATTCCTTGAACTTTCCAAGTACTTCATCTTTTGATTTCAAGAAATAAACCCAAGTTTTACGAGAGTAATCAACAATAAACGCTACATAGTATACATACCCGCTTAGAGAGGTTGATGGCATTGGACCCCATACATCTGAGTGGACAAGTTCCAAAATTCCTTCTACTTTATTGTCGCTCTTTTGAAAAGGATCCTTTGTGTTCTTTCCTTGTGCACATCCCTTGCATACACCTTCATGCTCAACCTTTAGTTCTGGTAAACATGTAACTACCTTGCTCACATATGGTAAGGCTTTGTAGTTGATGTGAGCTAGCCTTCTATGCCAAAGTTCACAAGGACTTTCAGTAGAGTTAGTCCAGGCTACATCTGAGTGACCATTTAACTTGTACAAACCACCTTCTTCTATTCCAATAAAAATTGCATCTTCTATAGTTTTTCCTTTAGACCACATAAGAACTTCACCATCTACGAATGCAACCCTGAAACCTTTCTTATCTAGAGCAGAAATAGAAAGTAAGTTATTTTTCAAACCCGGTACATAAAGTACATCCTTCATTCTCATCGAAGTTCCTGAATCAAGTTTGTACGTGGCTTCTCCCAATCCTTCGATGTTGATGATTACAGTTGTGTGAGACATCCTCCAAGACATTGACCTGAGAGAGAGCCCATGAGTTGGGTGTGCCCATGAGATGGGTGTGTGGTTCCTATCTGAGACAGAACTGGAACGTTATGTTGGCCTCCTCTGTGCAGAGAGTTGAGATGATACTCCAGCTGATTCTCCTATGTAACGCAGTGAAAAAGAAGATCTGTTGAGTTGGAGGTGCATGTCGTTGAGCATAGGTGAACATGTGGAAAATCCCATGAGTTGGGTGCATCGTTCTGAGACATAGATGAAACGATGTATTAGCCTCGTCTAAGCGGAGAGTTGAGATGATGTGATACTCCAGATGATTCTCCTTTGTAACGCGGTGAAAAAGAAGATCTGTTGAGTTGGGCGTGCATGTGGCTGAGCACATGTGAACGTGATCCTAGTGGTTGAGCACTAGTGAGTGTGGTTCTCCTGTGAGACGCAGTGAGATAGAGATGTGGACATCCCTGTGGTTGAACACAGATGGATGTGCCCCTAGTGGTTGAGCACTAGTGGGTGTATGAGATCCCTTGCTATATTGTTCAAGAGTCAGACTTACCTGTAACCCTATTTGTGATGTAAAGGGTACAGGTCGGCCCCACCATAAAGTGAAAGATAATTAATGTAAAAGATAATTAATATGGTAATTATTAATTATATTGTGAGTTATTGAGGTCGGCCATGTTGTGCCAATAGACACCATTTTTTATAGGTTCAGTGTAATATAAGTAAAGCTAAATTCCCCATTGAGGAATCATAACACAAGTGTGAGGTTGGAAATTTCAGCAAGTACTTACTTCTTAGGAAAAGTGCGCACCTCTCTTGGGTGCTAGTCTTCTAGGGTTTGTGAGCACCCTTTTGTGTGCTAGTCTTTTATGGTGGTGGAGGTCTTTCTCTTGAAGAATATAGCAAAGGATTGGTTGGGTTTTCTTCCCTTGTTGAGAAGGGTTTCCCAGGAAACTTCTTGTGTACTTGTGCATGGTGTTTCTTCTTGTGATCTTGGTCACTGCAACAAAATGTTTATGGTTTAAGTAAAATGCTAAAAAATGGAATGAACTTCATGCTTAAGCCTAGCTTATTGAAAAATCAACATGGTATCAGAGCATAGGTCTTGAAGAACCCATTGCAGAAGCAATTTTCCGACATCTTCTCTCTCTCTCCTGCAAAACCGTATGACCCTCCTAGGGTTTCCAGAAATTTCGTACGACGTACCTTTCTGAAAAGTTCCAGCACTTGCCACTTGGACGTTGGGGCTAAGAAGAGCATAGGAGTGTACGGCCTCCTTCAGTGCACCTCCAGCAAGATTCAAATTGCATTTCCGAGCATTTGGACTTTTTGGCCCTAGGGTTTCTAGAGTTTCGCTAATTTCTACAGAAATTTCAGAATTAGGGTTTCTACAACTCTTTGAAGGATCTCTTCAGCTCACCAATGATCTCTTATCTTTCAAAGGCTTATTGTTGGCAGTGATCTCCTAACTTAGCCTAGCCGTTAGGTTTTCTAGCCCAGTTGACAAGGGTTTGTGAAGAATCTAAGATTATGATGAATAGAATCATGATGGAAGACAAGCTTGATAGATCAAGCAAACTCAGTTCCTGGAAGCCAAGACTTCAAGGAGATGAAGACATCAACATCTCATCATTCTCAGGTATGGTCCCTACCAATGATAATACTTGGTTAATTGACAGTGGTGCCTCCAAGCACATGATCGTTTTAGAGATCACCTAACAAATTTTGTTGAGAAAGAGAGACATCTACATGTTGTCCTTGGAGATGATGCCAGATATAATGTGAAAGGGGTTGGAACTTCTACCTTTCACCTAGACTCAAATATGCAGCTTCAACTAAGAGAAGTACTATATGTTCCTAGAATGAAAAGGAACATCGTTTCCATTTCTACCTTGGAAGACAAAGGCTACAAGGTTACCTTTTTAGAAGGAAGAGTTCTTGCATGGCACAAAGACTCTCATATAAATTTTGCCAAGGTAATTGGTGTTCGAGAAAACAGTTTGTACAGATTAACCATCAGACCAGTCCAGTCCCTTCTACATGACACTATCAGCTTGAGTGAGCTATGGCATAGAAAACTTGCTCACATTCATTATAGAGCTCTCCCAGCTCTAGGGAAGATGGTAACAGGTCTTCCAGAAATATAGATTCAGCATAAAGGTGTTTGCAAAGGTTGTGCTCTTGGCAAGAATGTTAAAGGATCCTTCTTGAGCAGTGACAATAGATCCAAGGAAATCTTGGACTTGATTCATTCAGATGTGTGTGGGCTAATGATTGTTGCATCTCTGAATGGGTACTTTTACTATTGGACTTGATTCATTCAGATGTGTGTGGGCTAATGACTGTTGCATCTCTGAATGGGTACTTGTACTATGTACTCTTCATAGATGATCACTCTCGGAAGACTTGGATTTACTTCCTGAAGAACAAGGATGGAGTCCTAGATAAATTTCAAGAATTCAAAGCTCAGGTTGAAACCCTGACCGGCAGAAAGATCAAGGTACGAAGATCAGATAATGGAGGAGACTACACCTCCAAAGCTTTTATCAATTTTTGTATTGAAGCAGGGATCAAGAGGGAGTTCACGGTTCCTTACAACCCTCGGCAAAATGGGGTTGCAAAGAGGAAAAACATAACTATCATCAAGGCAACCAAAGCAATGATTCATGATCATGTTGAAATATTGTAACTGCAAAGAGTATTCTATTTATTATTGATGTATTATTCATGAGATCAATCCCCTTTTACGGATTTATCATGTTGGGTATTGTAAATGACCAAATCCCCTTTTGCGGATTGGTCAAACCCTAATTGTAATGGGCTAAATGAAAAGTCGGCCCCATAATATATTAAAGTGGTTATAATCACCCGGAATGAGAAGTCGGCCCAGCCAAAATATATTAAAGTGGTTATAACCACCCAGAAGAAAAAGTTGGCCCTGCCAGTGAAAAGACACCTCCGTCCACACGTGCCAGAATTGTATAAATAAAGAGGCTAGTGCCTCATTTGGACACACACTCACTTGTTCATCAAGAAGCAAGTTTGGAGCTGCAGTTGGAGAAGAAAGAAGAGAGAGAGAGGCACATTCTTGGGAGAGGACTTTTTGTATTTGTTTGAGTTATCTCTTGGCATTGTATTGGCTATCTATATTAAGGAAGTTTTTGCTGGGTTTTCTCCCCCATGAGGGTTTCCCAGGATAAATGATGTGTCTCTTGTGATTGTGTATTTCTCAATGATCCTATCTATGCTATTGTTATCTAGTGAAATGCAAAGAACTCTAATAATAGCTTAAACCTTAACATGGTTTCAGAGCTAAGCTGAAGAGAGCATCTTCCACAAGAGAAAGAGAAAAACGTCACTGTTGTTGTACATGCAAATTAGGGCTTTTTATTGAAGAAGAGTTTCAGCCTTAAAAMCATCTATAAAAGTGCACCCTAACCCAAGGAGTTTTGTGGCACCTTCAACGCACCTTTTCAATGGGCAGATCTCCCGGAGTGTGAAAACCTAGTTTTCACCGGTACTAAAAAACCAGAAAATTAGAAGTACCAGAAGTACCAGAAAACCAGAAGCACCAGTCTAGAAATCTGTTGGTCAAGTTTGAGGAGGTAAAAGTTGGATTTTCATAAATCTAACTACACCAGCTTACTCGCCTCAGCGCAGCGCATCTATCCCCTGGATCAGAACTTCAAAATTTGAAGTTTGAAAAATTAGGGTTTCCTCATAAAACCCTAAGTTGCAGTTGCAGTTGCAATTGCAGTCTCAGAACCAGTTGCAGTATCACTTGCAGTAGCAGTACTAGTTGAAGTATCAGTCATAGTACCAGCTGCAGTCACCCTTGAAGTTTTTAAGAGTTGGTTATGATTACCGTTGCTGCCACATGGTGCCACTACCTGCAAATGTTATCAGAGGTATGTACTCACATATGTTTAAATGGTTAAACTTTAAAAGGGTATTTGCAGGAGAAGGGATCTCTTGCCATAGATCCAGAAGGATCTCAAGATCCAACACATTCAGAAGAATAATGCAACTCAGGTTTGATTATTCTGATATGCATCTATTTGTTATGACATTATTTTGATCAGTGTTCCATGTTGTAGCTATGACCATCATTCTAACCTTTGATCAAAATCTGAGTCAAGGTATTAGATGGATTAAAAGTTGAGATCATAGAGTTTATCTTCTAACCCAACCTTTTGCCAAGATAGCATATTGTCTTAGTACAAAAGACAGGTTGAAGAAAACACTCGTCATTTTGAGTGGAGGAGACTTGGAAGAAAAGCAAGCACACTCATTCTTGAGGACAAGGCTCCAGGTTCCAGGTTTGATTAATCAAGTTGATAAGATTCAAAGTTACACATGACAAGTTGATGACTACCCCTTTACAAGTAACCACTATAGTTGAGATAGTTGTCTTTGAAAAGTATTATACTTGGTAGCATGTGAGCATATAGAGGTAAAAGCTTAATGTAATCATTTGCCTGATACAACTAACATCTCCTCTAGGAGAAACCTCGTGTGTTAGTTCCAGGTTGCCATGGAGGAATGTTTGATCACAACACTATAAGAGTGTTGACCTCATTTCGTATTGTATTCCTTACCTTTAATCCTTGCTTCAGACAAGTTACAAGTGATAGCTCTAAAGGAGCTATTGTGATGATTGTTCGTGCTATTTCTTTATCTACTATTATCAAAAGGATATTATTCTTGCTTGTTGTTTTGTTGACCTTGTTCCAGGTCACAGGTGATAACCCTGAGGAAGCTATAGTGAAGGTTGCAGAAGGCAACGTATTAAATGAGACATGAAGCAGACTATGTACATGACCATATACACTCATGTACCAAAGAAGATGAAGAAGAAGCTATCTCTTGATATTCAGAGTATCTCATATGAAAATTGATTGAAAGGAGCAGAAGGCTCCAAAAATGACCGAACATTAGAACAGGAAGCAGAACTCGTTTGAAGCCTGACTTTGTCTTTCACATCTAGACTTGGTATTCAACACCAAGTATACCCTGTAAGAGATGATGAAGTCCATATAGACTCAGAAGAAATCGAGAGTAAGCCTGATCTTAGAAAGTATCAAATGAAGAGTCAACTTCCATGACTGGGAGACAGATGTCGTGAGAAGACTAGAACGTAATTTCAAAAATTCTAGAAGATATGAACTCTCCTGGGAAGATTCCCTTGTTTCAGTGACAAAGAAGGAAGCCAGTCAGAAAGACTAGGATATGGATTCTTCCGTGAGAAGAGAAGTCAGTATTGACTTCCAATATTGATCTATACAAATCAAACGTGTTGCAGATGTACAAAGCCTAATGTATGTCCAGAGGATTCTCCCAGCAAAAGGGAGAAGACTATGATGAGACACTTATTGAAAAAATAGTTCCAGTATTTATGAAGACAACCAGAACAACCATGATTCATATATAGTATGAGATGCAGGGGGAGCAATCCCCAATTGAGTGGCAGTTGGTGCAGTACATTAGTTGGGTCATGGAGACATGACTACAATGAAAGATAGACTTACATCCATGAAAGAAGAAGAGCTATCTTCAGTATCAATTATTGAGCCACTCTCAGTTTCAGATGAAATTGTTGTCGTGATAGAATAAGAGGAGTTACTCTCAGATTTTAGCAGCCACGGTGAGAATGAAGCATTCATTCTCAGCCTCATAGCAGTTGCAGGTGCAGAGTCCCAGATTCCCGAAGGAACAGTTGAAGAGAGAGTAGAGGACATACTCCCAGACAGTGAAACAAATAGTGCCTTGCAGAAAGCACATAGACCTAGCACATGTTTGTGCAGATTGAGTTGCCGTTGAGCACGTGTACCAGATTGGTACAATGTAATGAGAAACTTTGATTTAAAGATTGAAGATAGAAAGACTCATGTCTACCAGTTGAAGGAAGCTTTGTACGTGTTGAAGCAAGCTCCTAGAGCTTGGTATGGAAGGATTGACAGTTTCCTGACGAGCTTGGGCTTTACCAAGAGTAAAGTTGATTCTAACCTTTATTTCAAGGTTATGAATGATGAGTCGGTGATATTGTTGTGTCGAGATGCCTTCCATCTTAATTGTTGTGTTGAGATGCCAGCCCAGTGTTGTGCTTCCAGCTTAATTGTTGTGTCGAGATGCCAGCCTAGTGTTGTGCTTCCAACTTAATTGTTGTGTTGAGATGCCAACCCAGTGTTGTGCTTCCAGCTTAATTATTGTATTGTGATTCCAGCTTAATTGTTGTGTTGAGATTCTAGCTTAATTGTTGTGTGGTGTTTCCAGCTTAATTGTTGTGTGGTGTGCCAGCTTAATTGATGTGATGATGTGCCAGCTTAATTGTTGTGATGATGTGCCAGCTTAAGTGTAGTGATGCCAGCCTTGTGTTGATGACATGCCAGCCTCGTGTTGTGATGGTGTGCCAGCATCGTTCTATGATGATGTGTTGCCAGCTTCGTGTTGTGATGCTAGCCTCGTGCTGAAGACTCACAGCCTAGTGTTGATGTTGATGACGCTCTAGCCTTCGTGTTGTGATGTTGTTGTTGTTGATGATGCTCCAGCATTTGTGCTGTGATATTGTTGCTTTTGATGTTGTATCAGCCTTGTGTTGTTATTGATGATGATGATGTATTACTGTTATATTAATCCATGTTGATGCAGTTGATGATGATGATGCCACTTCAGCCTCTTGTTGAAGATGATCATGATGATGCCACTTCAGCTCCTGAGTCCTTGCTAAAGATGATTACGATGATGATGATATTATTTCATCTTTCATGCCGAAGATGATGATGTTACCTTAGCCTCATGTTGATGAGAATGATGATGCCATTCCAGCTCTCTGTTGTGAATGATGATATTGATGATGGGAAAAAATTCCAATGATTTATAGATATGCCAGTCAGTGTTTCAAGATGTTGTTGATGATGTTGCCCTCTCTCTCGCCTGATGTTGTAGAATACCCTTCTTGTTAAGGGGGAGTGTTGAAATATTGTAACTGCAAAGAGTATTCTATTTATTATTGATGTATTATTCATGAGATCAATCCCCTTTTGCGGATTGATCATGTCGTGTATTGTAAATGACCAAATCCTTTTTTGCGGATTGGTCAAACCCTAATTGTAATGGGCTAAATGAAAATTCGGCCCCAGAATATATTAAAGTGGTTATAATCACCCAGAATGAGAAGTCAGCCCAGCCAGAATATATTAAAGTGGTTATAACCACACAAAAGAAGTCAGCCCTGCCAGTGAAAAGACACCTCCGTCCACAAGTGCTAGAATTGTATAAATAAAGAGGCTAGCGCCTCATTTGGACACACACCTGTTCATCAAGAAGCAAGTTCGAAGCTGCAGTTGGAGAAGGAAGAAGAGAGAGCGAGGCACATTCTTGGGAGAGGACTTTCTGTATTTATTTGAGTTAAATCTTGGCATTGTATTGGCTATCTATATTAAGGAAGTTTTCGCTGGGTTTTCTCCCCCATGAGGGTTTCCCAGGATAAATGATGTGTCTCTTGTGATTGTGTATTTCTCAGTGATCCTATCTATGCTATTGTTATCTAGTGAAATGCAAAAAACTCTAATAATAGCTTAAACCTTAACAGATCAAAGTCTACCTATGACTTTATGGGCAGAAGCATCCATGACATCAGTGTATGTTCAGAACAGGAGTCCTCATCAGATCTTGAAGAACATTACTCCAGAAGAAGCCTTCACCGGAGTGAAGCCTGAGATTGGACACTTAAGGATATTTAGGTGCCCAGTATATTTTCATGTACCCAAAGAGAAGAGATCCAAGCTAGACCCTTCAGGAAGAAAGGGCCCATTTGTAGGATACGGTGAATCCTCAAAAGCATATCGGATCTACATTCATGGTCAAAAACAAATTGAAATAAGGAGGCATGTTACTTTTGAAGAAGAGATAGTTTTCCAGAGATCCAGCAAATCTCGGATGGAAATTGATAGTGAGACAATTCATTCTCCCCCTTCAGCAGTTTAGAGGGAGACAGACATTATTACAGTTGATCCAGTTTCTCCAGTTGATCCAGTTGTTCCAGCTGATCCAGTTGCTCCAGTCGACATGCCCAGAGATATTACAGTAGGACATAAAAGGCCAGCTTGGGCCCGACAAACTCTACAGGAAGCAGAGGGACATGCAGCCCCTCAAGGGATAACCAGAGAGAGCAAGAGACCAAAGAGATTCTCAAGCTACCTTTCAGCCATGAGTCATATCATTGACTCTGAGCCTTCTTGTCATCGAGAAGCTTCAGGTGAACAGGTATGGCAAGATGCCATGACAGAAGAATATCAGTCCATATTGAAAAATGATGTATGGGATATTGTTCCGAGACCAGAGGGAAAGTCTGTACTAACTTCCAAATGGATTTTTAAAATCAAACATGCAGTTGATGGTAGCCTCGAGAAATACAAAGCGAGATTTGTAGCTAAAGGGTTCTCACAAGTAAAGGGAGTTGACTACGATGAGACATTTGCTCCAGTAGCCCGATACACTTCCATCTGTTCTATCATTGCACTAGTTGCTTCCATGGGTTGGAAGCTACATCAGATGGATGTAAAGACAACCTTTCTCAATGGTGAAATTGAGGAAGAAGTTTATATCGAGCAACCAAAAGGATTCGTTATACAAAACGAAAGATCTCATGTGTGCAGGTTGAAGAAAGCCCTGTGTGGACTAAAACAAGCACTATGTGCTTGGTACGAGAAAATGGATGGATTCTTGATGAGTTTGGGCTTCAGCAAAAGTGTTGTTGATCCAAACTTTTATTATCACATTGATGGCAATGAGTGCTTGATCTTGGTCCTATATGTGGACGACCTTTTCCTCACCGGTTCAGAGAGACTCATTGTTGAATGCAAACAAGCCTTGACAGCTAAATTTGAGATGAAGGATTTAGGCTTGATGCATTACTTCTTGGGACTAGAAGTATGGCAGAGGATAGACGAAATTTTCCTAAGTCAAGGAAAATATACTATGGAGATATTGAAAAAGTTCAGTATGACAGAACGCAAATCCATGCCTACACCAATGGTGATGGATTTGAAGAAGATGAGTGATGTCGATTCAGGAGAGATTCATCCACACTTGTACAGACAATTGATTGGATCACTAATGTATCTGGTTAACTACAGACCGGATATATGCTATGCATTGAATGTGCTTAGCCAATCGAGACAGACTCACTGGATAGCAGCAAAACATGTATTGAGATACCTATGAGGCACAATTGGTTATGACCTAAGATATGCCTCCAGTGTAGACTTGAGCCTGCAGGGATATGTCAATGCAGCTTGGGCAGGGAGCACAGTGGATCGAAAGAGCACCTCCGACTGTTGCTTTACTTTAGTGTCTGCCATGGCTTCTTGGTGTAGCAGGAAACAGAGCTCTGTGGCATTGAGTACCGCAGAGGCAGAGTACATAGCATTGAGTGTGGCAATCCGCGAAGCAGTGTGGCTTCACAAACTTCTTACTGATTTTTTCGATCATGAGATGGATCCTACTACTATTCATTGTGATAACCAAAGGTGTATGAAGCTCTCTGAGAACCCTGTGTTTCATGATAGATCGAAACACATCAAGATAAAATATCACTATATCAGAGACATGGTGCAGAGGAAGACAGTACACGTGCAGTGCCTTCCTACCTATGAGCAGATCGCAGATATCTTCACCAAACCGCTTGCCAAGACGAAGTTCGAATACTTTCATGAGAGACTTGGCCTGGTGCAGAATGTCTCCCTAACTGAGAGGGAGTGTTGATGATTACAGTTGTATGAGAGATCCCCCAGGACACAGACCTAAGAGAGAGCCCATGAGTTGGGTGTGCCCATGAGATGGGTGTGTGGTTCCTATCTGAGACAGAACTGAAACATTATGATGGCCTCCTCTGTGCAGAAAGTTGAGATGATACTCCAGGTGACTCTCCTGTGTAACGTAGTGAGAAAGAAGATCTGTTGAGTTGGACGTGCCTGTGGCTGAGCACAGGTGAACGTGTGGAAAATCCCATGAGTTGGGTGCATCGTTCTGAGACAGAGATGAAACGATGTATTAACCTCCTCTAAGCAGAGAGTTGAGATGATGTGATACTCCAGATGATCCTCCTGTGTAACGCAGTGAGAAAGAAGATCTGATGAGTTGGACGTGCCTGTGGCTGAGCACAGGTGAACGTGATCCTAGTGGTAGAGCACTAGTGAGTGTGGTTTTCCGGTGAGACGCAGTGGGATAGATATGTGGGCATCCCTGTTGTTGAGCACAGATGGATGTGCCCCTAGTGGTTGAGCACTAGTGGGTGTATGAGATCCCTTGCTATATTGTTCAAGAGTCAGACTTACATGTAACCCTATTTGTGATGTAAAGGGTACAGGTCAACCCATCATAAAGTGAAAGATAATTAATATGGTAATTATTAATTATATTGTGAGTTATTGAGGTCGGCCCTCTTGTGCCAATAGACACCATTGTTGATAGGTTCAGTCTAATATAAGTAAAGGTATATTCCCCATTGAGGAATCATAACACAAGTGTTAGTTTGGAAATTTCAGCTAGTACTTACTTCTTGGGAAAAGTGCGCACCTCTCTTGGGCGCTAGTCTTCTAGGGTTTGTGAGCACCCTTTTGTGTGTTAGTCTTTTATGATGGTGGAGGTGTTTCTCTTGAAGAATATAGCAAAGGATTGGTTGGGTTGTCTTCCCTTTTTGAGAAGGGCTTCCCAAGATACTTCGTGTGTACTTGTGCATGGTGTTTCTTCTTGTGATCTTGGTTGTTGCAATAAAATGTTTATGGTTTAAGTAAAATGCTAAAAAATGGAATGAACTTCATGCTTAAGCCTAGCTTATTGAAAAATCAACATTTGATTGGGTACTAATAATCATCTCCAAGTGAAACTTTATGGGAGGAGTTTTTCTCTACAAGACTGGAGAGAGTGTTCTTCTGAACGTCATGTGTTTCGAGGCACCACTATCTATGAGCCAAGTATCATTTCCAAGTGTCACAGATCCTGAGAGAGCGGAAAACAAAATATATTCTTCAGTCTCTTCTTTAGCTAATTTCTTGGGTGGCTCATCATCTTCAGCTGCATGGGCATGATGTCTTTTGTTATTTCTCCTCTTGTATTCTTCCCTTTTGGCAGGACAATTCTTAGCAATGTGTCCCATCTTATCACAATGATAACACTGGTAGGACGAGAAATCATTTTGCCTTCTTTGACCTTTATGATATTTTTGGAATTTCTTTGGAGAGTGAGACTCTTTATGAAAGTGAGTCTCCTTTTGAAAATGAGACTTTCCCTTTCAACCCTTAGGATGAGCAGCTAGGGCTTGATCTTCATCTCTTAATAGAATAGCTTCTTAGTTAGTCACTCTTCCTTCTTCTTGAACACATTCTTCCCAGAAACTGTCAAATTGGAGTTTCTCTTTTCTTGAACAAATAGTTTGGATGAAGGCATCCCAAGGTCTTCTAAGACCATTAAGAGTTGTCATCACAAGTTCATCTTCATCTAAGTTGTCTCCAATTGCCTCTAATTGTTCCTTGAATTGAGAAACCCTAGAGAAAGAGTCTCGAACTGTTTCTCCTTTTTGCATTGTTGTATCCTTGAGTTGGGTTCTCAAGTTCATCTTTCGGTTGATATTCCTTCCTTCATACATTCTGGTTAGGGCATCAAACATATATTTTGGAGTATTCTTAGAAGACACTCGAGGGATCAAGTGGTCTTTAATAGAATCGACAATTATTCTTTTAGCCCTAATCATATCCTTCTTGTAGTTCTCTTTGGCTTCAACTTCTTCGGGTTCCGGTACATTTTCTTTTATGAATTTTGCAAGGTCATTCTCTTCAAGAATGAGTCCAATTTTGTACTTCCAGGCACGGAAATTTTCCACACCTTCTAACTGTTGAGATTTGTACCTTGGGAGGTGTTCCCCATGTGCTTTTGACCTCCTTAGCACATGAGGGAAGGATATGACACTTTGTGCCTAGTACTTTTGTCTATTTTCACTTTGATTTTGGATAAAGTGAATTTTGGTCACTTTTGGATAAAGTGAGTATTAAATCACTTTGGGGTGATTTTGGAGACATAAGTAGACTTAGGAAACTTAACCCAAAAGTGGGTTATGATTTAGAGTTGATTGGTTAGATCTCATCCAT
>ML776741.1:1038722-1051043 GCA_009831015.1 Picea engelmannii | reverse complement strand
ATAACAAATCAGCAAAACAAAAACATCAGTTGGCTGTTATAAAACAGCAGAAATTAAAACTTATGACAGCAGAAAACTTAGAGTCTTAGCTTGGTCAAAGACAGACCAAGAAGACAGTTGATAGGACCTGGAAATTTCTACATCCTTCTTGTGGTCTGGAACTGATCTTCTAGTTTTTTTCAGACTGATATTTCTCCTTTCTTTCCTTTTCTTCACATGAGCAGCAAGAGCTTGGTTATCTTCATCGTTGGTTTTCTGAGATTTGGATATCAATCTTAATTCTTCTTGGGTACAATCTTTCCATAGCTTGCCAAATTTGGGTAATTTACTTCTTGCACAAATTCCCTGAACAAATGTGTCCCAAGAAGAAGGAAAGCCATTAAGAAATGTAGTCACAAGCTCTGCATCATCCACTGAATCTCCAAAAGTTGCTAGTTGGTCCTTGATCTGCAAAATTCTCATGAAGTAGGTGGAAATTGTATCTGACTTGTTCATCATCACGTTTCTGAGTTGATGCCTTAGGGTTAGTTTTTTGCTTGTGTTCCTACTTTCATATAATCTTGATAAGGCATCAAATATCTCCTTTGGTGTCTTCAATTCTGATACATTGGGGATCAAGCGGTCCTTGATTGAATTTGTCAAGATCCTCTTAGCCTTGATCTCATTCTTCTTGTACTTTGCCTTGGCGTCTTCTTCTTCTAGTTCTGGGAGAACTTGCTTGACATGATCCAAGAGCTCATTCTCTTCTAGAATGAGTAGTATCATATGCTTCCATGATTTGAAGTTGTCTGCTCCATCCAACCTATCCTCAACTCTCATTCTAGTAATCATTTTTGCTGGTAGAAACCCTAGGCCTGAAAAATCTCAAAATTTCAACCTCCTTGAAAAGTCAACGTTAGGGTTTCAATATGTGCGCTAGGGTTAGACGAGTTGCTCTAAAGTGGAGTTAGTTCCAACAACATTGGAAAGAAGTGCTCAACGAGCTTGACAAAAGAAAATTGTGCAGCGGCAAGGTGCTGCAGCAAATCCAAAGTGCGATCTTCCTTCCAGTGGTTAAATTGTTCTAAGGTAACCAGCTTTGATACCATGTTAGATTTTCTTAAATTTTCAGAGCAATAGATTTACCAGAACATTTAGATCTTCTTTTACATTTAACAACCATATATTGAAGATATAAGCGGCATAAAAACAAGCACAAGGAGACACACAGATTTATCCTGGGAAAGCCCCAAACCCGAGGAAAAATCCAGCCAACCTTGTTGATTTTTCAATAAGCTAGGCTTAAGCATGAAGTTCATTCCATTCTTAGCATTTTACTTAAACCATAAACAATTTGTTGCAGCAACCAAGATCACAAGAAGAAACACCATGCACAAGTACACAAGAAGTATCTTGGGAAACCCTTCTCAACAAGGGAAGAAAACCCAACCAATCATTTTCTATATTCTTCAAGAGAAAGACCTCCACCACCATAAAGACCTAGCACACAAAAGGGTGCTTATAAACCCTAGAAGACTAGTGCCCAAGAGAGGTGCACACTTTTCCCAAGAACAAGTGTTTGCTGAAATTTCCAAACTCACACTTGTGTTATGATTCTTCAATGGGGAATTTACCTTTACTTATATTAGACTGAACCTATGAACAGGAGTGTATGTTGGCACAACAGGGCCGACCTCAATAACTTATAATATAATTAATAATTAACATATTAATTATCTTTTACATTTAGGTGGGGCCGACCTGTACCCTTTACATTACAAATAGGGTTACAGGTAAGTCTGACTCTTGAACAATATAGCAAGGGATCTCATACACCCACTAGTGCTCAGCCACTAAGGGTACATCCATCTGTGCTCAGCCACAGGGATGTCCATATCTTTATCTCATTGTGTTTCACAGGAGAACCACACTCACTAGTGCTCAGCCACTAGGATCACGTTCACCTGTGCTCATCCACAGGCACATCCAACTCAGCAGATCTTCTTTCTCACTGCATTACACAGGAGAGTCATCTAGAGTTCATCATCTCAACTCTCTGCTCAGAGGAGGCTAATACATCGTTTCATCTCTGTCTCAGGACGATGCACCTAGCTCATGGGCTTTCACACGTTCACCTGTGCTCAGCCACAGGCACGTCCAACTCAGCAGATCTTCTTTCTCACTACGTTACACAGGAGAATCATCTGGAGTATCATCTCAACTCTCTACAAGGAGGAGGCCAGCACAACGTTCCAGTTCTGTCTCATATAGGAACCACACACCCAACTCATGGGCTCTCTCTTAGGTCTGTGTCCTGGAGGATGTCTCACGCAGTTGTTATCATCAACACTCCCTCTCAGCTAGGGAGGCATTCTCCACCAGGCCAAGTCTCTCACGAGAGTACTCGAACTTCGTCTTGGCTGTAATCATCAACACTCCCTCTCAGCTAGGGAGGTAATCTTCACCAGGCCAGGTATCTCACGGAAGTACTCGAACTTCCTTTTGGCAAGCGGTTTGGTGAAGATATTTGCAATCTGCTCCTGTGTAGGAAGGTACTGCACGTGTACTTCTTTCCTCTGCACCATGTCTCTGATATAATGATATTTTATCTCAACGTGTTTCGAACACAAGGTTCTCAAAGAGCTTTACACAGCTCTGGTTATAATAATAGAATCCATCTCATGATCAAATAAATTTGTCAGAGGCTTGCGAAGCCACATTGCTTCGTGGACTGCCACACTCAATGTTATATGCTCTGCTTCTGCGGTACTTAAGGCCACAGAGCTTTGTTTCCTGCTACACCAGGAAACCATGGAAAACCCCAAGGAAAAACAACAATCGAATGTGCTCTTCCAGTCCATTGTACTCTCTACTCAATCTGTATCGGCATATCCCTGCAAACTCAAGTCCACACTAGAGGCATATCTCAGGCCATATCCGACGATGCCTCGTATATATCTCAATACATGTTTTAGTGTTATCTCGTGAGTCTGTCTCGACTGACTCATGAGTTGACTAAGTACATTCACTGCATAGCATGAATCAGGTCTAGTGTTAACCAAATACATTAGTGATTCAATTAGTTGTGGATCAATCTCGTCTGAATCATCATCATTCATTTTCTTCAAATCCATCACCATCAGTGTATGGATTTTCATTATGTCACATTGAACTTCTTTAATATCCCCACTGTATATTTTCCTTGACTCAGGAAAAGTCTCATTGGTCATATGTCATACTTCTTGTCTCAAGAAGTAGTGTATCATACCCAGATCCTTCATCTTGAAATCAGAAGTCAAAGCTTACTTCTATCCAACAACAAGGCTTTCTGAATAAGTCACCAAAATCAGGCTCTCGTCACCAACGATGTAATAATATAGATTTGGATCAATAACACTCTTGTTGAAACCCAATATCATCAAGAATTCATCCACCTGATGTAGTTTCTAACTCATGGATGGTAGTACGGAAGGAAGTATATCAGACTTATTGGATCAAGTGTCTCATCATAGACAACTCCCTTTGTTCGTGGGAATCCTCTGGCTACAGATCTCGCTTTGTATTTCTTGACACTTCCATCGGTTGCATGCTTGATCTTATGGATCCACTTGGAAGTCACCATAGACTTCCATTCTGCTCTCTGAACAATATCTCATACATCATTCTTTAAGATATACTGGTATTCTCCTATCATGGCATCTTGCCATACCTGTTCACCTATCGCTTCTCCATGACAAGAAGGCTCGGAATCAATGAAGTGGCTCATGACTGAGGGGTAGCTCGAAAAACTATTTTCCTTTCTCGGGATGTGCCTTGAGGGGCTTGTGTGTTCCTCTGCCTCCTGCAGAGTTTGTCGAGCCTAGGCAGTCTTTTTATGCCCTCCTGCAATATCTCTGGGCATATCAACTGGAGCAACTGAATCGGCTGAAATAATGTATGTTTCCCTCTGAACTGTTGAAGGGGGAGAAGGTATTGTCTCACTATCAATCTCCATCTGAGATTCTCTGGATCTTTGACAGACTATCTCTTCTTCAAAGGAAACATCTATGCTTGTCTCAATCATCTCTGATCAAGGTGTAGATCTAATATGTCTTTGAAGATTCACTTGTTATTTCATAAATGTATCCTTTCTCCCTGAAGGGTCTAGCTTGGATCTCTTCTCTTTGGGTACATGTAAATACACTGGGCACCCAAGTATCCTGAAGTGTTCAATCTCGGGCTTCACTCTAGTGAAGGCTTCTTCGGAAGTTATGTTTCTTCAAAATCTGGTGAAGACTCTTGTTCTGAACATATATTGTGTCATGCATGCTTTTGCCCATAGAATCATAGAAAGATTATGATCATGCATTATTGCATTGGTTGCCTCAATGATGGTTATGTTCTTCCTCCTCAAATAGTTTTGACTCCCTCTGAAGTCTGAAGTATACCCATCTTCCTTTGTTGTTAACATGTTTGGAACAAGAAAACAAACGAAAGGAAACAAAACAAGAATATCTTCTAAAGGAGAATAATGAGTACATCTCTAGAATCAAAGCAATTTAAGAATTGTTGTCACAGTGACAACACCTACTTGTAATGTAGCAAACTTTAGAAATGTAGTTTAGAGGCATGATAATTAAAACAATCAAACCTTTTGAGGTTTGACCCTCACTAGGGCCCTTCTTTCCTCTGAACTTTCCTTTGCGTGCTAGAGCAAGGTTCTCCTCATCCTCAATCTTCAACTGGTTGGCCTGTGAAAACCCAACTCACAACTCCTCCTAAGTAAAATCTTCCCACAGTCTCTCCCAGTCAGGAAGCTTCTCCCATGCTACCACTCCTCTGAAAAACATGTCCCACTGCTTGGTGAAGCCATTCAAGGTTGTCCTTATGAGCTCAATGTCATCCATGGTCTCCCCAACTACGGCCAGCTCATCTCTCATCTGAGTGAACTTGGTGAGATAGGTAGCAACTGTAACGAACATAAATATATAAAATATATAGATATGAATAAACAATCATTGAATAATAATAATTAATACATCATAATGAAAAGACATGTCTATTAATGAAAGGGAACCCCTACATAGGTATATATGGCCCTCATTGTCATTATAATCAATCATCTCATATCTCATATTATCTTATTTATTCTCACATACATTTATATTATTTATTGTCCTTATGGATATCTTTATATTCCAAGTATTTTGGATATTTACATAGTGAACAAGGTTGGTTCACCACAGTGGTATCACCGCTCCATACTCCTATTCCATTAATCACCGCCCCATCATATAACTTAAGACATAAGTGGACTCTCTAGAGTATATGAGGTATATATAACTTATATATATGTGTGTGTGTGTGTGTGTGTGTGTGTTAAAATTAATGCAGCTGCAAGAGTCATTCTCCGGGTGGATGGCAAAGACCCTAGTTGAGATCTAGGGCCCCCAGTACACTCATGGGGTTCTTGGCCTGGGACCAAGCAGTTAGAGCCATGGAAAAAGACCCTAGTTGGGGCCCCAGTGTATTGATGGGGTTCTTGGTCAAGGACCAAGCAATTTAATGATATAAGTCCCTAGATGTGTTCTAGGGCCCCTGGATGTGTTCCAGGGAATCCTTTCTCGGTGCTTGGATTGATCCTTGGTTGTGTACCTTGGTGGATAAGACCCTAGTTGTGATCTAGGGCCCCCAAATGCGTTTTGGGGTATCCTGGTCTGGGACTAGGCAGTTTCTTGGTTAAGTACCAAGCCGAGATGATGTGTGATCTTCTTCTCTCTCGGGAAATCCTTTCTCGGTGCTTGGATTGATCCTTGGTTGTGTACCTTGGTGGATAAGACCCTAGTTGTGATCTAGGGCCCCCAAATGCGTTTTGGGGTATCCTGGTCTGGGACTAGGCAGTTTCTTGGTTAAGTACCAAGCCGAGATGATGTGTGATCTTCTTCTCTCTCGGGATGGTCCATGAGACCTAGGAGAAGTTAAGAAGAAGGACATGATCACATCATCGACCTTCCTCTTATGCTAGGGTGATAAAAGATTATAAGTTATAGAGACCTCTCCTCTCACTCACTCATTCTTCTTCCTCCAAGCCAAGTCTTGGTCTGAGTTTTTGTTGCGGCTCCCTTTGTTCTAGTCGTGAAGTGGTGCGGCCCTCCTTGGATCTATCTCTCTTGCTGAGTATGTGGTGCGGCCCTCCTTGGATCAGTTTTTCTTGCTGGGTATAGGGTGCGGCCCTCCTTGGATCAGTTTTCTTGCTGGGTATAGGTTGTGGCCCCCTTTAGGGCAATTCCTCTTCTCCCTTACTGTTGTCGCTCCTTGTTGGTGTTGTCCTCCTCCTTTCTCTGTTGGTGCTTCCCTCCTTATCTGTGGTTGGTGCCACCTGTATGCTGTCACTGTCTCATTTCTGGTGCTACTTGTATGTTGTTGGTGTCACCTGTATGTTGTCGTTGTCCTCCTTTTGTGACATGTGTATGCTACCTAGTTTACAGCTTGTAGTACCCTAATCACGGTTTGATGAGGTAGCCCTAAAACTGCTACCTAATTTTGTTTATTGTTGTAGCAGTTCTATATTCTTGGACAGATTTTAAGGTTGTTCGTGGCTTCTTTTCAGCCTCTAGATTGGATAGTGGTGTCCTTGTTTCAACCTTGTACTTGATGATTGGTATGCTGGTTGGTTTTCTGATATTTCCCTAAAGTTCTTCTTGGCAAAACTGTTCAAAAGATCATGATGAGATCTACCCCTAAGGGTTTCATCCATGACCCTTAAAGCTTTTTCTGAGCATACAGAAAAGAGGATAACAGCAAGCACATCAGGTAAATCTGTTCTTTGTTTTTGCTAAGGTAATACCTAGATCTATAATGTGATTTCTGTTATTAATTGTTTACATCGGAATTTTTGTTTTGACTATATTGCTGATCCAAAATTACAGTAGCAAATAAAATTAAAAATTATTTATGTTTCTAGCTAGTCTATAATTTGCCCTTAAAATTCTAACAATATATATACTTTATATTATAAAGTAACATTGGCCCAGGGACTATAAGGTTACTATTAGACTTATAGTAAAAAGAGCAATTATATATATTTTGAAGGTTATAAGTTATAAAGTGCTTATAAGTTATAAAACAGAAATTGAAGGTTATTTAAAAGAAAAGTTATAAAAAGGTGGAGCCAATATTAAAGAGAGAAGAAACTTGTATTCAAAAGGTGAAGAAAAGTAATATATATATTAAAGGAGTTATAAAAAGGAAATTATTTATCGTAAAAATTCTCATAATTCAAGATTATAACAAGTACAATTCCAAAAATGGAAAGAGGAAGATTTACTTATGAAGGTTGTACAATTTAGGTTTTCTACATTAAAGGGGAGTATTCAAGGAAGAGAGGTTAACATCATCATCAGCTTAAACTATAATGAAAATTACATTAATATTGATTTGGAAAATCAATTATTAATTTTAGAACCGAATATAATTGAAGAAAAAAAAGATAGTTTTCAAATTAAGAAGTTGCAAGTGACAATTGATGAATATGAATATATATCTCAATTCTATGTTACAACCATGTATAAAGAAGAAATTTACTTCATTATCGGGTTACCTTGGTTTAAAAATCTAGGTACCTTCTTCTTAAACATGGAGAAAAAGACTGTGACGTTTCCCCATAAGAAGAAGATGATGACACTTCAAGACACTAATATGAGGTCAAAATCAATAATACCTTCATCAGAAGACTTTAAAGATATCTCGAAGGTGATCCTTCAAGAAAACCAAAAGTCAATACCAAGGATGCAAAAATAATTTGACGAAGTTATCAAGGATAAAAACGAAGAAATTTCTCGTTTAAAAGAACACAGTCAAAAGCTACTTAATCAAATCAAGAAATCAAAGAATTCAAAACAGTGTGTTCAAAAGTTAGAACAAGAAAAAGACAATCTCAAGAAGAGCCTATCATAAAAAAATGAAGAAAATTCTCATTTGAAGAACCTTAATCAAGGGTTACTAGAACAAATCAGGAAATTGAAATAAGAGAAACTTGAAAATTCAGACATTAAAGATAGCAACAAATCAGATAATGAAGAAAATTTGCGTCTAAAAATCATCATCAAAACCTATTGATGCAAATAAAGAAGCCTAAGAATGATAAGAGGTTGTTGGAAAACAAGTTGGAACAAATCCAGAAGGAGGCATCAAAGTCCTCGAAAGTAAAAATCCAAGTCATAGAAAAAGGAACAAATATAGATCCAATCCACATCACAGCTCAAGAAGATGTCGATCTAGTCGAAGAAAAGACATATAAGGATGTTGGAGTACAAACAATGGGAACTCCAAGTGTACGTAATAATAGAAATTCATCAATTAACCAACCAACACCAATGCGTGAAGAAAATCATATATCAAAGTTAAACAAAGAAAACGCTACAAGTATGATAAGGAAAAATCATGTTATAAGAAATCCTTATCGACATCCAAATCATACGAGCAGATAACTCAACTAGTCAGAATATCAATGTCATTCAGGTCAGGAATGACTAACTTATCATCCGAAAAATATCGATACCAGTGCAATTTAGTCTCATAATAACCATTCATCGTGGAACAACAATGTTCCACAAAAGATTGAATTAAGATGGTCTGATCCTTTCAACTCTTCGTCATTCATATCGCCCCGTATCATCAATCCTCATTGTTATCCCCTAACCTAGGGATAACTAAGGAGATCATGTCTCGAGGACCACTTGAGCATGGCCCCGGAGGGCCCCTATTTTCATCAATGCAGTTCACTTATCACCAGCAGCAGTATCCATCCCATCAACTTGGTCCTAAAGTAATGATGAGTCTTGCTCCATGAGGTAATGAGTATGGGTATCATGGTATGTATCACTCTGATTTTTGAAGCACATGAATATGTTGTACTGAATCCTTCCTCATTTCATGAAGTTTGCTTGGAAATTATGCTCTTTGCCTCGTTCATACCTGGAGGGGTGACAGAGTGCCCTAGTAAGTTGATTTCCCTTTAGGATGGGTTGCTACTGGGTGGATCTATGAAAAGTCATCATATGTTCTCTCCATTCTTACGATTTTCCATCTTTATTCCTTTCATCTCCTCTATCCTTGTTTGGGCATTGGGATTGGCTACATTAGGAAGGGTTGTACCTTACTTCATGGAAAGAAGGGGCTAAAGGCCCAGAGGGTAAAAATAGTTGGCAAGAGTTAAAAGCCAATGTTGAAACCTTCGAGATGCTTCGCCCAGGGATCCCCAAGAAAGCAGTGAAAAGCTTCTCAGTAAGAAAAGGGGACCCATAAGATAATATAAACATTCGAGGTATTAGTAGATGGATAGGGGGTCTCATCACGAGCCGACCTATTATGACCATGGGCATGTAGCAGTATGACACTACCATCTATCTGGTCACCAAACCAGGGTAGTGGCTCTTGGTGGCATAGCCAAGAGAAAGGGGGTCTCATCATGAGCCAGCCTTCTCATTTTCGTGAAATGTTTGTGGATAACACTGTCATCTCTGGTCATCAAGCCAGGGGGCCTCATCACGAGCCAGCCTTCTCATTTTCGTGAAATGTTTATGGATAACACTGTCATCTCTGGTCATCAAGCCAGGACAGTGGCCCTCAACTATTCCCTTGAAGCACAAGAGCAAAAGATCAAAAGAAATAAAGCTAAGAGTAAAAGGCAATGAATGAGTTAGGAAACAATTGCATTTATGACAAGGTGCAGCTTGCCTTCTACAAAGGCACTCACAGGTAAGACTTTACATTTCTCTGTTATTACATGCACCCCATGCCCAAACATCTACCCCGTGTCACCTCATTCACTTACATGAATTGGATTAGACCCCGCCTGGGAAACACCCCAAACTTAAGAGAGGTTAACCCAATAGGACACCCTGAGACCTTCTCAAAACCTAACTTGTCAAATTGCATAACGTCTTTGAGCATTTGTCTGGGTTAAGGGGGGTTTGATGCACATGTTCGGGTAATTTAATTATTGGATGTGATTTACATGATATGATCCCTGTGACCTATGAACCCCTAGAGGGCATACTTCTTGTTGCTGCAGGACCTTTCCCGGTGGACCGGTACACATGAGGGAATGATTAGCTCGGACCTTCAAGGAGGATTAAAGCCCACAGATGGATGTCGAAACCCCAACCAAGAGTAACAAGAAATTGAAGACTTGCACCGGGTAGAAGAAGGACATTGCCTTTGGAGGCACCCGGGCAGACCTAGACCCAGGGGACCTTGCCCTTCCCGCATGGACGTTAGCCCTTGAGGGCCTTGGATGTCACCATCGTAGCCCTAGACGTCATCCAAATCTAGGGTTTCATTTTTGGAGGCATTTATGAGCCTCGTGGCACGTGTGGGCATTGTTATCGACCAAGTTGCACTAGGATGGACTTCCAGCGAGCCGCCAAAGATTGAACATTTATTGTACAAAATTCAGAGTTCAGAAGTTCAACCAATCAATAAGACCAACTTTTTCACATTTTCCATAAAAACTTGTAATAAGAGATGTTGCATGATGAACTTGTAAAAGGTCTTAGCCACCTTCGACTTAGGCATGAGTTGTTACTCTGGAGTGTTTTTTTTTACTTATTAATTATATTTTGTTGTTTAAAGGCAATTTATAATTTCTGTGTTTTTTCACTCAATTCTCCAATGCTGGAGTATATACTCATGGTTAGGCCTTAGCATGGATCTAAGCCTAGTGTCTAATGTATATTACCATGCTAAACATACTCTTAAAGTCTTATGGAAATGTGCTAAGTCCCCCTTAGGATTTTTTAATTTTTTCAGTTAATTAAAAATTTTCTGCAAAACGGGAATTTTTAATTAAAAAATAAAGTTGTAATAAAAAAGTGGTACTATGAGTGTTCTTATGCCTTAGGGGTGCTCATTTTTTTACCTAGAGCACCCACATTACCTAAGTATCCACTTGGTTGAGTAAATTAGTGATTTTAATCACTTAAAAATTAATTTTACTTAAAAAACCCCAAAAAGTCAAATAAAATCAGCAAATGCTAAATTTTGGGAAACATGTTTTAACATGTTTTGGGTGAATAAAGCCTCAAAACGCCATGTCGCAGCAATAAGATGCATGTAGTGGGTTATTGGTTGAGATTGGAGGAGGCATACTAGAGTTAGATGCTTCATTTGGAAAGAGGTGTGCACCTCTTGAGGAGAGGTGGCGCAATTCTTGAGAGGGCTGCCTACCTCTTGAGAGGTGGCGCCCTCCCCCTCTTCCCATTGCTCACACTTGTCATCCAAAGGAGTTGTGGGATAGGTGGCTGCCCTTTCCTTACACTTGGTTGCCCTTTCCTCTCCAAGTGGCGCGCCCTCCTCCTTTGGCATCTTTCACCTTTTGCTATTTAAACAAGCACTTGCCCATTGCACAAACTAGTTGGAGTTTGGGGATTGTTGCTTGTAGTTGTACTATTGTAATACTTTTCATTTGGAATTAAGAGACTTTGGAGGTCAAGAAGGTGTGTTATACATGTGTGCGGATCCTTGATGTCAATTTGTGTTTAATCTATGAGGTAATATTTGCCTAATTTCTTCTTTGGATTTGTTATCTTGGCCTTTGAAAGGATGTTATCATCTAGTAGGATAGGATTTATCTAGCTTGTTGTTAATCCTATTGTTCATTTATATTTAGAGACTTTGATGTGTATGTATATTTCGGTTAACTAACATACTCTTCAAGTTTCTTGTGTAGGTGACACCAATTTTGTTAACAAGTTTATTTGCAAGATTTTAAAACTTACAGGGTCTTATAGCTTGGAGTGGTGATGAAACTTGCTTGTCTCTTCACAACTTCAAGGATCTAAAGACTTAGTCCCTCCTTAACTCATCTAAAGACTCCATTGCTCAAGGGTTCCAAGGCTACAAGTTTCTTCATTCTCACTTTCTCAAAGGAAAATCTAAATTTTAGTTATTTTGTTGCAAATGCAAGTATCTTAGATCTATCTTTATTTCAAATTTTGAATATCCAAGTGTACATGCATAAGATAAACTAGATCCAAGTTTGTACTTTCAAGTTTCATCTAATTGCTTAGATCTAGCATAGGAAAAGTCTCATTTAGCATGTTTTTCTTTCAAACAATTTAGAAGTTAAAGGGTAGTTCTTTTCTTAAAGCTTTCACTTTCATATTTGGCAATTAGAATGTCTTTATATTGTTGTTTTAAAACAGTAAACAAAGAACCTAAGTGTTGAAATAATGTAACTACGAAGAGCATTCTTATTATTATTGGATTAAATCCCCATTGCGGATTAATCATGTCATTATTATTATTATTGTTATTGGATTAATCCCCATTGTGGATTAATCATGTCGGTAATTGTATAAG
>ML776741.1:1004854-1033133 GCA_009831015.1 Picea engelmannii | reverse complement strand
ATTCTCTTATGAGGCAAGCTGCAATTACCAGTTGGAGAGAGGAGAAGAAGAGTGGCACATCTCTTGGAGAGGACTATCTGTATTGGTTTGAGTTATCTCTTGAACATTGTATAAGCTATTTATGATAAGGAAGTTTTTGCTGGTTTTCTTCCCCTATAGGGTTTCCCAGGATAAATGTTGTGTCTCTTGTGAATGTGTATTTCTCAGTGATCTTGTTCTTATGATGCTCTTATCTATTGAAATGCAAAGAACTATAATAATGGCATAAACATTAACACTAAGGAGACAAGCTCTTTAGCTTTCTCTTCTTAATTCATTTTTGTTCATTTTACACTAGTTTTACTTAGTCAATTTTGGGGCTTTCCTACTAATAACCAAAGACACTTCCAAAGTATGTTTGGCCATCTTCTGTCTTTGTTTGCTTGCTGTTTTGTGCAGGTTTGCGAACAGATAAGAGGAATTTATGTCCGTTTTGGGCGGATTTGGAGCATCCGGGACCCCCCGGGGCACCTCTTTCTTCAATAAATACTTGTAAAACATTGTAAAGACTTGTGACCCCCCTTAATGAATGGTCACAAGTCACTCCAATAAAGAGTTGTGTAGTTTCTTTAATAAAATCAGTGGGGCTACAAGCTCTCACTCTTCATCCCCCCTAGGGGAACGGTGTTTTTGGTGATTGTCTCAAATTTTCCAATTTAGCTTAGATTCAATTTTCATAACTAAGGATAAGGTAAATTTAATCTTCCAATTCATCACAAAGCACTACAATCTCACATAAACAATAAAGTTAAATAAATCTCCAGATAGATTATATTTCATTTGGAAAGTAAGATTTTAATTGCTAGATTCGTTTTCCCTTTTGCAAAGTAGAACATTAATTGCTAGATTAGATTTCATTTCATGCAATTTCTTGTTTAAAATAAAAACTCCCCTCAGCTCCCAGTGCAGTTCTTGACCCTTCTAGTTGCAAGCTAGTCTCGATCTGCTGGGAGTAAGTTTCATACACATTGGGTTGGTCAGTGGTGATAGACTAATTAAGGAAATCCTAAAGAGAATTTAGTTTTAGTGGAAACGTAAGAGAGTCTGTGAGGATATCTGGCGGGAACTTTGAGATCTAGGTTCTCCCTGTCAGATCTCCCCACATTTTCTTGAGCTTGTGTGTAAAATCAGAGGGACCTCCCTATTGGATCTTCGGCATTGCTCAACCTCCACTTTAGGGACCTTTTCTAAAGGGCCAAATCTAGTTTAGACAAACACTTATTTTTCATGCAAATAAATTTTATCTCATTAACCTACCATCAATAAACCTTAATAAAATACACGATCTACATTGCCCACGAATACTTTTAAGGCGTTGGTCTCATTTACATATTTGCAAAGCCATATGTTTCACACTTTTATTTTCAGTCATTTATTTTGAAGCAATTTGATTTTACTTGCATCTAACAATTATGTCTCAAGTATCCTCTTATGCAAGTATATGTTTATGTATATTGTGGTGAATAATTGATTTGTATATGCTTTGTTTTATGTTGGTTAATGAAAAAATAAACTCCTAAATTCATTTCTTGTACTTAGATTAGTTTCAAGCCTTAGTATATTTGTTAGGGACTACCCCCCTTACCTTCGCTAAGAGTTGGCCTAGACGGAGGAGTTGAGGATTAGGTGACAACACCTTAACTCTCACTTGCCCCCAAGGACACACTGAGTGGATTGAAGATTTCTTCCACGTCTCTCAGGTGTGTATAAGGAGGCAACATTTTGGCGTCGTTGTCGTGGATAAATATTTTTATTCCCGGAATACGACTTTTGTTTTCTTTTTTGCCTTTTTGCTTTGTTTGATGCTTCTTATTTGTTTAGAATAAACTTGATCATCTGACGACTCCACTTCAAAATAATTTGACAAAGTATTCTGCAAGGAGGAACTCACGGTTTGCTTAAGCTTCATCCTTGAACCCGAAAGTGTTTTTGGAGGAAGTTAGCCAATCTTTCTTCTCGTAGGATCCTTAATAATTTTTGGGTCCCAATCCATTTATGTTAGACTTTTTCTTTTTCTACTAAATCTAGTTTAGAAATGGGTGATCTTTATAAACCTATTGATTTTTCTGCAATAGGTGGTTATCCACATGTGATTCCAGAAAAAGCAATTAAAAATTTGCCTTGTTTTCAAAGTAATAATATTGTTGATGCTAGACGTCATGTTAAGAAGGTTTCCCTTTGCTTTAATAAATGGTGTTGCAATGCCTTATATGAAGATGTGGGAATGAAATTGTTTATCTTATCTTTTGATGATGATGATCTTGATTGGTTTACAGAACTTAAGGATAAATAGGTTAGTACTTACAATGAATTGATTGATGTTTTTATGGAAAAATGGAAGGAGAAGGACTCTCCGAATATAAACACTGTCAATTCAGATGTAAGAATGATGCTTCACCAGATTCCAATCAGAAGTTTAAAGAAGGCATTCAAGCCATGGAATTTATCTATGCAAAACAGTTAAAGGCCATGAAGACTCGCCTTGCAGAGGCAAAAGCTTGTATTAAGTATTCAGACCCTATAGAGCCAGAGCTTCACAGTGAACAAGAAAGGGAATTTCACCTGGAAATTCCAGAAGAGCCTATAGATGAGTCATTCACTGGTCATGAGGAAACAAAGGATTTTGAGTTTGAAATGATTGAATATCCAAATAATTCAAATCACCACCCTCCTCCCTAGGAATCCATCTCCTCAAAGAAGATCTTTGACAGTTATGATGAACTTGAAACGATCAGTGAAGCAAGTGTATTGACAGTCCCAATTCCAATCTCTCAATCGTCAGATGAATTAATAGTAGATAATGGGAAAATGGAAGACAACTCCAGTCTATCAATGCAAAATCATTATGAGCAGTGGTTGGACTTCCATCATGATAGTACAATGCAGAGATTCATCAAAACTTTACAAAGATTTTCAGACTTCAATGTTTGGTTGAATAAAGAAATGCACATGTTTCTTGGGTGGTCTGATCCCAAGAAAAGGGCCAAGTTGATAAAACTTGGAAAAGGATCTTCAACGAGTCATCCCGAACATGGATTTTTCAGACATCTGAGGTCTTATTCTATCCATGACCTGGTTGTTACATATGTTTTCTACTTCAGCCAGTTGGATAATGAGAAGGTCAAAACTATCAGTGAGCAGACAATTTTTCAGGCTTTCTTCAGTGATGCTATTGAGATGTCATGGGGCATCCTCTGTAACGTATCTCTAACTCTTTCCTCATCATTTTAAATTTCATTTATGCTCACTTTCTTCTTTTATACTTTATGTATAATAGTTCATATTCATTTTTGTATTATATTTTGTATTCACATGTATAATAATTGTGCAATTTCAATTTACACTTGGTCTTCATATACATGTGTCGTTGATGTTGTTTTGGGCGAGATGCTTGTGATGTAAGGACAGATTCTGGATTCTCGCATGCTCTCATTTTTTTCTTAAAGATCAAGCACACGTCCCCATATGGAGCCAATATTATCCACCAAGTTGCACTAGGATGGACTTCCAGCGAGCCGCCAAAGATTGAACATTTATTGTTCAAAATTCAGAGTTCAGAAGTTCAGCCGATCAATAAGACCAACTTTTTCACATTTTCCATAAAAACTTTTAATAAGAGATGTTGCGTGATGAACTTGTAAAAGATCTTAGCCACCTTCGACTTAGGCATGAGTTGTTACTCTGGAGTGTTTTTTTTACTTATTAATTATATTTTGTTGTTTAAAGGCAATTTATAATTTCCGAGTTTTTTCACTCAATTCTCCAAAGTTGGACTATATACTCATGGTTAGGCCTTAGCATGGATCTAAGCCTAGTGTCTAATGTATATTACCATGCTAAACATACTCCTAAAGTCTTATGGAACTGAGCTAAGTCCCCCTTAGGATTTTTTAATTTTTTCAGTACATTAAAAAATTTCCGCAAAACGAGAATTTTTAATTAAAAAATAAAGTTGTAATAAAAAAGTGGTACTAGGAGTGTTCATATGCCTTAGGGGTGCTCATTTTTTGACCTAGAGCACCCACATTACCTAAGTACCCACTTGGTTGAGTAAAATTAGTGATTTTAATCACTTAAAAAATAATTTTACTCAAAAAACCCCAAAAAGTCAAATAAAATCCACAAATGCTAAATTTTGGGAAACATGTTTTGGGTGAATAAAGCCTCAAAACACCATGTGGCAGTAATAAGATGCATGTAGTGAGTTACTGGTTGAGATTGGAGGAGGCATACTAGAGTTAGATGCTTCATTTGGGAAGAGGTGTTCACCTCTTGAGGAGAGGTGGTGCATTTCTTGAGAGGGTTGCCTACCTTTTGAGAGGTGGCGCCCTCTTCCCATTGCTCACACTTGTCATCCAAAGGAGTTGTGGGATAGGTGGTTGCCCTTTCCTTACACTTGGTTGCCCTTTCCTCTCCAAGTGGTGCGCCCTCTTCACCAAGTGGTGCGCTCTCCTCCTTTGGCATCTTTCACCTTTTGTTATTTAAACAAGCACTTGCCCATTGCACAAACTAGTTGGAGTTTGGGGATTGTTGCTTGTAGTTGTACTATTGTAATACTTTTCATTTGGAATAAAGAGACTTTGGAGGTCAAGAAGGTGTTATACATGTGTGTGGATGCTTGATGTCAATTTGTGCTTAATCTATGAGGTAATATATGCTTAATTTCTTCTTTGGATTTGTTATCTTGGCCTTTGAAAGGATGCTATCATCTAGTAGGATAGGATTTATCTAGCTTGTTGTTAATCCTATTGTTCATTTATATTTAGAGACTTTGATGTGTATGCATGTTTCGGTTAACTAACATACTCTTCAAGTTTCTTGTGTAGGTGACACCAATTTTGTTAACAAGTTTATTTGCAAGATTTTAAATCTTACAAGGTCTCATAGCTTGGATTGGTGATGAAACTTGATTATCTCTTCACAACTTCAAGGATCTAAAGACTTAGTCCCTCCTTAACTCATCTAAAAACTCCATTGCCCAAGGGTTCCAAGGCTACAAGTTTCTTCCTTCTCTCTTTCTCAAAGGAAAATCTAAATTTTGGTTACTTTGTTGCAAATGCAAGTATCTCAGATCTATCTTTATTTCAAATTCTGAATATCTAAGTGTACATGCATAAGATAAACTAGATCCAAGTTTGTACTTTCAAGTTTCATCTAATTGCTTAGATCTAGCATAGGAAAAGTCTCATTTAGCATGTTTTTCTTTCAAAAATTTTAGAAGTTAAAGGGTAGTTCTTTTTTGAAAGATTTCACTTTCATATTTGGCAATTAGAGTGTCTTTATATTGTTGTTTTAAAACAGCAGACAAAGACCCTAAGGAGACAAGCTCTCTAGCTTGCTCTTCTTAGTTCATTTTTGTTCATTTTACACTAGTTTTACTTAGTCAATTTTGGGGCTTTCCTACTAATAACCAAAGACACTTCCAAAGTGTGTTTGGCCATCTTCTGTCTTTGTTTGTTTGCTCTTTTGTGCAGGTTTGCGAACAGATAAGATGAATTTATGTCCATTTTGGGTGGATTTGGAGCATCCGGGACCCCCCAGGGCACCTCTTTCTCCAATAAATACTTGTAAAACATTGTAAAGACTTGTGAACCCCTTAATGAATGGTCACAAGTCACTCCAATAAAGAGTTGTGTAGTTTCTTTAACAAAATCAGTGGGGCTACAAGCTCCCACTCTTCATCCCCCCTAGGGGAACGGTGTTTTTGGTGATTGTCTCAAATTTTACAATTTAGCTTAGATTCAATTTTCATAACTAAGGATAAGCTAAATTTAATCTTTCAATTAATCACAAAGCACTACAATCTCACATAAACAATAAAGTTAAATAAATCTCCACATAGATTAGATTTCATTTGGAAAGTAAGATTTTAATTGCTAGATTAGTTTTCCCTTTTGCAAAGTAGAACACTAATTGCTAGATTAGTTTTCCCTTTTGCAAAGTAGAACACTAATTGCTAGATTAGATTTCATTTCATGCAATTTCTTGTTTAAAATAAAAACTCCCCTCAGCTCCCAGTGCGGTTCCTGACCCTTCCAGTTGCGAGCTAGTCTCGATCTGCTAGGAGTAAGTTTCATACACGCTGCGTTGGTCAGTGGTGATAGATTAATTAGGGAAATCCAAACGTAAGAGTCTGTGAGGATATTTGGCGAGAACTTTGAGATCTAGGTTCTCCCTGTCGGATCTCCCCACATTTTCTTGAGCTTGTGTGTAAATTCAGAGGGACCTCCCTATTGGATCTTCGGCATTGCTCAACCTCCACTTTAGGGACATTTTCTAAAGGGCCAAATCTAGTTTAGACAAACACTTATTTTTCATGCAAATAAATTTTATCTCATTAACCTACCATCAATAAACCTTAATAAAATACATGATCTACATATTTACATTTACATATTTGCAAAGCCATATGCTTCACACTTTTATTTTCAGTCATTTATTTTGAAGCAATTTGATTTTACTTGCATCTAACAATTGTGTCTCAAGTATCATTTTATGCAAGTATATGTTTATGTATCTTGTGGTGAATAATTGATCTGTGTATGCTTTGCTTTATGTTGGTTAATAAAAGAATAAACTCCTAGATTCATTTCTTGTACTTAGATTAGTTTCAAGCCTTAGTATATTTGTTAAGGACTACCCCCCTTGGTTTCGCTAAGAGTTGGCCTAGACGGAGGAGTTGAGGATTAGGTGACAGCACCTTAACTCTCACTTGCCCCCAAGGACACACCGAGTGGATTGAAAATTTCTTCCACGTCTCCCAGGTGTGTATTAGGTGGCAACAGGCATCATTTGGGGCCTCTAGAGGCCAAGCACCCAATTTTTCTAGCTGAATGTTTCACTTATGGGCCTCAACATCACCCTAGAAGGGCATGACGTCACCCTTGGAGGTGTCTTTAAATGCAAATTTATTTAATTATGTCAAAATTGAATTTTTGTTGTAATTTGGCCAGGTTGGCCTTGTTTTGACCTAAAAGATAAATTAAAGGTCAAATTTTTGTATAAATAAACATTAAGTACTCTCATTTTACACATAACAACTTGTCATTTAAGTCAAGAGATCTGAAATTTGTGCCCTATTAGGGTCATTGGCTGAAATTGTGAGGTGCCACTCTTGTTTAAGGCTGATTTTTGCAACTTGAATCAATTTTGGAAGTTTTATGGTGATCTTGCATGGTATTCTCATGACTATTCTTGGTGCAAGTAAGTGAAATTTGCATTTGTCATCTATTGAATGGTTTATTGTATGGTTTTATTTGCTCATACAAGATTATGAAATTGCATGGTGTATTTAATGCTTGAAGTAAAAAACTTAAGTTGCTACTTTCTTATTTTTTATTTGCCAAGTTTTTTATTGAATTGATCTAGTAACTAGTGAAACCCTAGAGCCCTAAATTGCTAGCACTCTAAGGGTTTGGACTTAGTTATTGTTGCATAAGTTTTACTCCATAAGAAAGCTAAGGAGAGCAAGATGCTAGGACCTAGAATTGCCTACAACCTAGCATCTTGTCTCTTGAGGTTAAAGCATAGGGGGACTTAAGTTACTACTTCTCCTATGCCTTTTCCCTCTTAAACTTTTGTGCATCATCATCATTGATTTGCAGCGTTAGAAGAAGTCGTCCACCTTGACTCCATTACCCTTGAAGGCACTAGTCCTCCTCTCTTACTTCTTGACAAGGTTCAGCTCAAACTCCTTAACTTCATACTCAAACTCTTTCACTTTATACTCTACTAATTTGCTAACCTAGTCTAGAAATACTAACAGCTAATTTGTTGTTGTCATAATCACTGCTACAGCTATCCTTTTGCAGCGTATGTTAGCCTACTAACCATCTAAGTCATCCCAGAATTTGTAAAAGGCAAGGTACTATCAATAAGTGTTAAAGTGTATGTTTAATTGCCTTTTTAGAGTGCAAATTCTGAAGGTGTTACCGCTATCATAGCTGCTGTTACAGCCATTGTTGCAGCCCTTAATAGCCCTAAAATCATCCATAAAACCATTGGGCTTTTGTACTAAGCAAAACATAATCATTGGATATTGAAGTAGTGTCTTATTGCTCTATTATAGTACTTTTTTCTGAAGTGGTTTTATTGCTGTCATCATCATTAATTAATGTTGTTTGGACAGCCATCTAAGTCATTCATTGACTTGTATTTATCTTGAAAAATGTGAGTGACAAACTGTTATCAAGTTTGCAAGACTATTGTATCTCTTCCTTGTCGTCATCACCTTTCAAGATACATTATTTCTACTGTGATCTCACTTTCATTGAATAGTAACTTGTTCGGGCAGCACATAATTTATTTAAGAAGTCATTGATTATAACGGTTGCTACTAACGCTTGATGTTTCATTGGTAAGGGGCAGATACAAACCCGTTTTCATTTTCCCTTGTCCCTTTCAACTTCACCAAAGTGACTTCTTCTGCTGAGTGACCTAGAGAGAGGGGTGGGTTTTCACTTTATCTTTTTGCCCTTCATCAACCAACTAGGTCATGGGATGTTTCCCTTGGAGTGGGGTTTTCCTCCTCCTAAAGAGAAAGAGGTACCCTATTGGGGTGACAGTGATAGGGTTACCTTCGTGTTATGTCAATCTAGGCCTACTTGCCTTTAGTCTTGGGCAAGTATAGATTGTGCGATAGCACTCACAACACCAAAAACAGATAATCAAGCGAAGACATTGTGAGCCAGAACGAATATGTAAACCTCTCCATAAACATGCTTTGAGAACAAAGCATTTCTAAAGGGAAAGGCTATGTAATGAACATAAATATATAAAATATATAGATATAAATAAATAATCATTAAATAATAATAATTAATACATCATAATGAAAAGGCATGTTTTATCCAAAAGACATGTCTATTAATGAAAGGGCACCCCTGTGTGGGTATGTATGGCCCTCATTGTCATTATAATCAATCATCTCATATCTCATATTATCTTATTTATTATCTTTATCTTATTTATTCTCACACGGTTTTCCTGTGCTTAGTCCTTCAAGTGCACCGCTGTTGAGACCTCTAAATATGAAAATTATGCACACAACAACTAAATCTGCTTTTCTCTTAGAGCAATGGCTCTAATACCATATTTATTTCTTAAAACCAACAACTAGATAAATAAGATCAAATTTGATTTATGCTACTAGAATTATTTAACTTTGTAGCGGAAAACTAGAAAAGCAAAATCACACATGGACAATTATTTTCTGCACTTCAAGATCAGTTCTTCATTCAAAATAACTTTGGAACTTACAAGAGGTCCCATACTCGAGAAAATGGCTCTGAGAAAGAAAACCACAAACACCCTACAAACCTGATAAATCAAAGTGCCTCGATCTGTGTAGTTGATCTATATGGCTTGTTGTACGGCCAATCTGTTATTGTAATATATCCCTGCAGCTCACATGTGTGGTCTATCTATTGCTACTGGACTATTGTACGGATCTACTATACGACACTATGCATGTTGCCTCGATTTGCGTGCACCTCTATTTGTGTGTTTCCTTGATTTGCGTGTTGCCTCAATTTGTGTGCAGTTGTTGCCACCTTGTTCTCTCCTCACCTAATTATTCACTCACTGTGAATAATCAATGTGTCTCGACTCTTCTCTTTGTTGTTTTTTTATAACATTGAGTTGGACCAAATCCCTAATCTCAACGAACGGGATTAAATCTCACGGTCCTGTTAGTTAGATCAATGGATCACATTTAATTTAAGTCACTAGTGCCAAAACTTACACACTTTATTATTTTAAACTCACTTTATAAAATGATGGTCACTTTATTAATTAATAAAGTGAACTCCCAAAAAGCATAGGAGTCATTAAATCACGATTTCCACAAGTTAGACACCCCTTGTGGAAATACCTGTCCGAGCTACAGCCATCAACAATCTCAACCGTCAATCACTTTGGAGATTAGGGTTAGGTCATAACTCAAGAATATAAAAGCAAGGCTAGGGTAAAGGAGAAGACACTTTTCACACAGAGATAGCAAAGAAGGACTTTTGCTAGTGTGGAGTCATTCGAGAGTGCAGAAGCAAAGAAGGAATTTTGCTTACACTTGAGAGAGAAAAGGACTTTTGATCAAGACTTGGATCACGAAGGACTGTGATTCAAAGAAATCTTGGATAGGTAGAGAAGGACTTCCATCTAGAAATCGGGTCTAGGAGAAGGGAGAACAGAGGCAGCTACAAGTGGGTTTAAGCAGAGCGAAGCCACAGGAAAGGGTTGCGTCGTACAGTCCTTGAGGTCGTGTACGCAGGCGTCAGTGGAGACAGACACATATAAGTAGGTTTACTTAAGAAAAGGTGCGTACACCTCGAAAAGCATGTTAGATCTGAGTCGTACAACAGATCATACTTTGCTAGGTTTGTTTGCAATTGTATTTCTCTTAGTGGGCCATTATCCCTTTTACGGGAGCCTTGATTTTATCATAATAAAATCATCTCAGCATTGGTTTTCCCTCCGGGGTTTTCCCAGGGGTATCTACCCAAAAATATTGGTGTTTATGTGTGCATGATTTGGTTTCCAGTAATGCGTCTGGTATCTTTATTTGAGTTGAATATTCCAACGGTGTAGTTTTGTTTTGTGAGCTGCTAACTTGATTTGCAGTAAGGAAATCACTAGATAACAAAATACCCATATGACGAAGCAAGGATTGCAACATGGTATCAGAGCAGTCGCTCTGAGAGGAGCCAATCTCAAGTTGCACAATGGCAGATCTATTAGATCTGAGTGACCAAGAGATAGATCTAGTTCAGATCTAGGGTTATAGCAGCATATCTATTGGATCAAGAGTGTCGAGGTGGGTGTTTAAAGGATCAAGCACAAATCCACTATCTTTTGCAGCGAATCTAACAGATCTACAGGAGATCTTAGTAGATCTATAAACTCGTAGGAAAAAATAGGAGGACATATTTCAAGGAAATAATTGTACAAAGGTAAAACTTGGTTTTACAAGAGTATGAAGCCTTACGCGGATTGCAGTGGTAACAGTCGCGTACATACGTTTGTTCCAGTAAGAAAATTCGCGTACATACGTTTGTTCCAGTAAGAAAATTCGCGTACATATGCAGGTTTCAGTAGGAACAGGCGCGTACATGATCGTACAGGTTGTACGAAGGATTGTGACTCAAGAGGATCTCAGGAACGGTGAAGAAGCATTTTCATCCAGAGATCAGTTCAAGGGATAACAGATCTATTGGAGTCAGTGACTCATAGAGAGAGCAGATAAGGATTTTTGCTCAAAGAGATCTCAGCAAGGGTGAAGGAGGACTTTCACCTAGAGATTTGATCAGACCAAAGGAGAAGGAGGCAGCAGCAGACAAATCTAGAGCAAGGACAGATCTGGGCAGCAGAGTAGCAACAAGAAGGTCCAGCAGATTGGAGTAGAGTTTTGGAGCTGTATGCAGGTTGTTGTAGCAACAAGCATGTACATACGCGGGTTTCAGTAAGGAAAGTCGCGTATAAACATGGGTTTCAGTAGCCCAAGGCACGTACATATGTAGGTTGCAGAAGGAATAGGCGCGTACATACACGGGTTTCAGTAGCCCAGGGCGCATACATATGCGGGTTGCAAAAGGAACGGGCGCGTACAACTTGTGCAAGTTGCAAGTACAAGGTTGTACAGCAGTGACAGACGTGTTAGGTTGCAAGAGTTGGTTGTTTCTCAGTGGACAGAAAAATGATAGAAGCACGAGAGTTATTCAGCAATCTGATGGAGGACTCAGGGATTCATGTGGAGCTTGGTAATGATGTCAAGTATGTAGTGAGGGGAGAAGGAACAATCTTGTTCCAGCTTGAGTCAGGAGGTTAGTTAGAAGCCCAAAAGGTGCTTGGTGTACCAGGACTTGGGAAGAATTTGCTCTCAATCTCAATGATGGAGAATAGAAGTTTTTCCAACAAAGGGCAAGTAATCATACGTTCAGAGGTAGTTAACCCTGACACAGCAGTGAGCATTGCGATTAGAGAGGGGAATTTATATAGGTTGAAGGACAAGCATGTTCAGGTCTTGGTACATGGCAATGACAACCTGTGTGAGTTATGGCAAAGAAGGATGGGACACTTGCATTACAGTGTGTTATCAATTCTGAGGGAGATTGTCACCAATCTTCCAAAGATCAGAGTTGCACAGCAGGGCGTGTGCAGAAAGTGTACACCTCGCAAGAATGCCAAGGTTGCTTTTCCAAGTAGCAAGAGTAGGTCCAAGGGAATCTTGGATCATGGATCGATGTCAATGGCAAAGGACGAGGAGCAGGAGGCTACAAAAGGTGAGCAACCGAAGGATGAGAAGAGTTCACAGACTTCCAGTGTGGGGAGTCAACCTTCAAATGGGAAGAGGGAGTTAGCCCCTTCTAGTTCTGTCAAGAGACCGAGTCGGTACAAGATGACATTGACGGATGCTCAGGAGCAGGAGGCTCCTAGGAGCACCTTGAGGGAGAGCAGGCCTTTGACGAAGTTTCCAAACTTCGTGGCATTGATATGTAGCGTCATCGTTTCGTGACTTCCAGTATTTAGGAAGCAGTTGACCAACAAGGTTGGAGGGATGTCAGTGAGCAGGATAATGTGTGTGACATTCTTTCAGGGTTGGAGGGAGAACCAATTCCAGGTGGTTCTTTGAGAAATACCTTCCTCGCTAAGAGGGAGTGTCAATGCTTGGTAGCATCGGATAGGTATTTCCGCACAGGTCTAAGTGTCTAGACGTGTGGGAGTCGTCCAAAGCCTTCTACCTTGACACTTTACTTTAATTAAAGGAATTATTAAAGTAAAGTGTTTTTATTAATTAATTGAGTTATTCAAAGAAATGCTAGAAGTAATTAGCATTCAATATTAGCCATTGATCTCAAGTGAGTTGAGAGGTATTCTCAACCATTAATCACTTTGGAGATTAGGGTTAGGTCATAACTCAAGATTATAAAAGCAACGCTAGGGTAAAGGAGAAGACACTTTTCAAACAGAGATAGCAAAGAAGGACTTTTGCTAGTGTGGAGTCATTCAAGAATGTAGAAGCAAAGGAGGACTTTTTCTCAAGAGTTGGATCATGAAGGATTGTGATTCAAGGAGATCTTGGATAGGTGGAGAAGAACTTCCATCTAGAGATCATGTCAAGGAGAAGAGAGAACAAAGGCAACTGCAAGTGGGTTCCAGTAGAGCAAAGCCATAGGAAAGGGTCAAGCCGTAAAAAGTTTTTCGTACTGTCCTTAAGGTCGTGTACGCAGTTTTCAATGGAGACAGACGTGTATACGCGAGTTTACTTATGGAAAGGCGCGTACACCTCGAAAAGCGTGCCAGATTTGGGTCATACAACAGATCAGACTTTGTCAAGTTTTTTTCCAAATGTATTTCTATCAATGGGCAATTATCCTTGTTACGGAAGCCCTGATTTTATCATAATAAAATCATCTCAGCACTGGTTTTCCCTCTAGGGATTTTCCAGGGGTATCTACCCAAAAATATTGGTGTTTATGTGCGCATGATTTGGCTTCTAGTATTGCTTTTGCTAGATTTATTTCGGTCGAATATTCCAGCAGTGTATTTTCATTTTGTGAGTTGTTAATTGTTATGAACACAATAATAAATGTAAATACATTATAAAATATAAATAGTAATAAATAATCAATAGTTAATGATTAATGTTAGAATTTCAAGGGAAAACTAGAAACAGAAATATCCTTTTAATTTTATTTACTACAGTAGATATAGATCAACAATAAATTCAAAGATTTCTGAAGCAAACCAATCACAAATATAATATGATGGATCTGAACATTACTAAAGAAAACAAATCTAAACTATATCTGAACATTAACTTGAACAAAGAACAGATCTGATCATTAACAAAAACAAGCAACAGATCTGAACATTACCTTAGCCAAAAACAAAAAACAGATTTACCTGATGTGCTTCTTATTGTCCTCTTTTCTGTATGCTCTGAAAAAGCTATAATGGTCATGGATCAAACCCTCAAGGGTAGATCTCATCATGATCTTGTGGACAGTTTTGCCAAGAAGAACTTTAGGTAGATCTCAAAAACCAATCAGCATACTAAACATCAAGTACAGGGCTGATATAAAAAACCCAATGACAAATCTGGAGGCTAAAAGGAAACCCACTAACAGCCCTTAACAAAAACTATTCAAGAAGGGACTGTTACAGCAAAAGGTGGCAGAAAATTAAGGTTGCCTCAACAAACCCTGCTTAGGGTAACAAAGGTTGTAAGAGGAAACAGTGTACAGGTGGCAGCAACCAGGTGGCAGCAACCAGGTGGCACCAGAACTGAGGCAGCAGCAGCAAGGAGATGGCGGTTGGGTGAAAGGGAGGAGAAGAGGGGGGCCGCAACCTATACCCAGCACAGAACTGCTCCAAAAGGAGGGTTGTACCACTTAAACCAGCTAGAGAGACCATCCTAAGGAGGTCGCACCACAAAACTCAGCAAGAGGACTGTCAAGGAGGAGCCTGCACCCTAAAACCAACAAGAGGGAGGATCCAAGGAGAGCGTGGCACTTTAAACCAGGTAGGGAAAGCATCCAAGGAGAGGATCGCAATCTATTCCAGCAAGAACTGTCCAAGGAGGCCGCATACCCAACCAGCAAGAAGAATCCAAGGAGGCCACATACCCAACATCTGTCCAAGGAGGCCGCAGCAAAAACACCAAACTGAAACAAGGAAGGCCGCAACAAAAATCAGACCAAGTGAGCTATTGGAGGAGGAATGATTTAGTGAGTGAGAGGGGGGGAGAGATCTCCTTTTATAGTTTAGGTAGGGGTTAGGGTTAATTAAACTAACCCTATCTTTAGGGTTAAATTAAAACCCAACAATAAAACAAAATAAAATAATTAATATTTTAATCATAAAAATATTAATTAGAAAGTCAACAAGTCAAGGTGACTAGAAAAGACCAACACCACATAAACATTAAGAAGGACGTGGCTCAAGCAAGGGGATGCAACAAGACAAAGTCAAAGGGGTCTTCTTCAATGGAAAAATGTCCACAAGGGTCTCATGATAACTTCTAAGCTTTTATCATCCCAGCATAAGAGGAAGGTCAACGACGTGATCAAATCCTTCTTCTTAACTGCTCCTAGGTCTCATGGACCATCCTGGGAGATAAGAAGATCACACATCATCTGGTCTTGGTACTTAACCAAGAACTGCCTAGTCCCAGACCAAGATACCCCAGAAAACATCTGGGGGCCCTAGATCACCACTAGGGTCTTATCCACCAAGGTACACAACTAAGGATCAATCCAAGCACTGAGCAAGGATTCCCTAGAACACATCTAGGGGCCCTAAAACACATCTAGGGACTTACAAACTGCTTGGTCCTTGACCAAGAACCCCAGCAATACACTGGGGGCCCTCACTAGGGTCTTTTGCCATGGCTCTAACTGCTTGGTCCCAGACCAAAAACCCCAGGAGTGTACTAGGGGCCCTAGATCTCAACTAGGGTCTTTGTCATCCTCTCGGAGAGTGGCTCTTGCAACTGCTTAATTTTAACAATTAATAATGAAGAGACACCTTCCTAATGAAAGGTCATGTCTCTTCATGAAAGGGCACCCCTGCGTGGGTGTATAAGGCCCTCATTGTCATTGTACTATCTCATATCTCATTCTTATATATTTACTCAATATAATATTATTTCATCCTAAATGGATTACCTTATTCTATCCTACTTAAATTAGATATTCTTGTAATTTTCAAACAAATTTGTTTGTCACACCAACTTAATCTGTAGTAAGGAAATCACTGGATAACAAGATACCTAGTTGCCGAAGTAAGGATTTCAACATGCATTAAAGAAGGGACAATCTTGGAAGAAGGCATAATCAAAATCAATGGGCTTAGAAGGAAACTCCCCCTCCCTTAATTCATATAAGCAGCACTTCAATAGGAATGGACAATTGACAAGGTGTGGGAACCATTTTGTGTGTGTTCAAATGGCTTACACAAGGACTTGACAGCGTAGCAGTCGGATGCATTTATTTGAGTTTGTGTGAGGTTAAGCATACACACTCAGGTATGTGTGAAACAGAGTTTCATGGTGTAATGGCTCCGGTCTTGATGTTTCCCCCTTGTGGCATTGGGGTCTGGTTCTTTCGTTTGAGGTTTCATTAATTTGAATTACACTCTTGTTGTTACACTTGTTGCTACACTTATTGTTACACTTGTGATAAAATTTGTGAGTGGTGGTTTATTTGTCTTGTTGGTTGGGCAAGCATGGATCCCTCTTGGAGCAACGTTAAATGCATGGATCCCTCTTGGAGCGATGTTAAACGCATTCTCAAACAGCATGAGGAAATGGCTGAAGCCAACAGTTCTGACCTTCAACAAGTTTCAGGTAAATTAAGGGATCTGGATCAGACCATTGCCATTCTTGTTCAACACAGATAGCCTGGAGATGTAATGTCAGCAATTAAGATCACTGGTTTTGCCTCAGAATTCCCAGTCAGCCTCAAATAACCAAGCATCTGCAGTTTCACACCTTGCAATATCAGAAGACAAGCAAAGGGATCTGGATGTAGTTCCAATGGACGCCGAAGAAAATACACCTTCTCATGGGGGAGTGCAGGAAGTTCCAGAATCCAGACAATGAGTCTACCCACCATTAATGTTTTACAAAGTTATACTTTTGTTGGGACAGTATGTAAAAGACATTTGCAACCAGACTGTGTGGACTTATTATAGGGAGGTTTATGTAATTGTCAGTATGTTAGCAGTAGGGGGGATGTATAGGCGGTGAGCCAAATTTTGTAAACTTTTTTGAACTTGCTGATTCGCTTCGGCGCAGCCCTTATATAATATAAAGTCTCAGTTCCAGTTAAAACAAAAAGAACATAAATATAATAACCAATAAAAAAGAGGAAAACAAACCCAAAAGAAGCATATCACATGTATCTAGTCATTGATTGTGAGCCTATGACAGATTGGGGAAAAGTGACATCACTATTAAAGAAAAAGGCTTACTTGATACATTAGTTATAACATTCGTAGTCTTCTGAGCCATTAGTGCTTTGAACTGGCTCCCACTGCCTAACAATAATAAACTCTTCATATGCTGCTTTTGCTCTTTTGCACTAGATGTTTTGGACAAAGCAGTTTCAAAAGCACTCAAAGAATCTGGTGTAACAAAAGGCAGCGACAGAAGTACCTGCCATACAGAAACTCTAGTCAGTTGATTACAATGTGATCATTCATTCACCTGCTCTCTTTCATTCTCCACCCCACCCACCTCACCCCAACAAAAAAAAAGGAACATCTAGGAGGTCAAAAAGGGCCATCTATGTTTTACATGAACTGAAAGAAACAGTAAAATTAATAGTAATGTCGTCAGATGACCCAAAATATCAGTGGTTACATATGAGAACTAGCATAGTCTTTGATGTAAAACTGTGCCCAGTGCATCTCTGATGTAAACCTATCTAACTGAAAATTTCACCAAAAAAAGTTTGTCTGAACACTTCCTAATGTAAAAAATCCAGGAATCAAGGGTGCTACAGCTTCCACCCAAATCTTTATCACTGTATCATGTCACCATCATACTAGTACACTAGCAGATAGTATACCAACATTTAATAAATACAACCATAAGTGACAATGCTGAACTTACTTGTCTTGCAGCAGAATGTCTATTGGAAAGGTGAACGAAAATCTCACGACAAAGGCTGACAAGATCTGCATGGATCATTGCATTTGATTCCAGAGTTAAACCTTCAATAACTGCTTTAAATAAATCTTTTGCCATGAAGTACTGGAGTTCTAAGTTGTTTGTCGAAACTGCAAATACGAGAACAGATCCACAGAAGATAACAACTTTTGCAACCACTTCGCTATCAGGCCATGTGAATGCTTCTACACTTATCTGGAGGGCAGGACGAGCAGCTTCTGTATGTTTAAATAAGAATCTGTACAGTTAAATGACCCAATAAGCTTAAAGAACCAAACAGAAACTAAAATGAGTTGTGGAAGAGAATCAGAAGAATAATTTAGATATACATCGGGTACAATGGAATAAAAACAGTCTTAAAAGAAAGACACGAGCATACCCTATCAAGGACTCCGAAAAAATGTTTTCTGTGTCAATAACAGGACATGATTCCATGCGGCCAAGCTGTCCAAGTTGTTCTGTTGAAGGCAGACTTTTGTTAGCCCCAGGGGAAGCCAATGCTGCCAACAAAGCACAAGTCTCTCGAGTCAAATCTCTTAGGAGTTTTTCTTCCATGACCTCCGCCTTCAAACCCAGTGCAGAACTCTCACCACAAGAATCTGGAACTTTCGCTCTTCCCTCTCTTATAAGGCTGGCCCAAGAAACAGAGAGAACTTGTTGACAATGCACAAGCAATGTGAGCAAAATTTTCCCTAGCCAAGACTCCCAAAATAATGGTGGACAAGTTTTAACCAAAGGTATTATAACTATATGGATAAGCTGGCGAATGTGTCTGAACTCCATCGCTTGGAGATTTTCAAGTAGGGCTGTAGCAACTGCATTGCTATCCATGCATTTATAAAAATGATCCCCAACGCTTGTTGCAAGGCCGAGAACATTATAACTGCATGCAAAATTATAACATCAAACACACTTTAAATAAATATCTTTTCTTACCCTAAAAACATCTTGTGCAGAAGCAAAAAGAAAATACAAACTCAGCAAAATGAATTGTTTTTAAGATGCTAGCACCACCACCCGTTAAGAGGTGGAGCGCTGCTTACATTGTACAATCAGCAGGCCCAACTTAACATTCGACTGAAGGAAATGTGTTTCTGTCAAGTCACCAGACTCGACTCATGAGGAGACTCATTTTAGCCAGAGTCAAATTTGACTCAGGACATGGCAAAGACTTGTGATTCAACGCTACAAAGACTCAACACTGGTAAGAACAGGTTAGTTTTCTTGCTTTTTTAGAACAGCCACCAATTCTGATTTTTCTGTCCACTGAATCTTCCCTTCAGCTTTTGATTTAATGCTCTTTCAATGCCTCTTGTTCAAGGGTTTAATAAGGATAGTTTTTTCTGTCCACTGCTAGCCTTTCAACATGCATTAAAACATAAAATACTCCTCTAGGATCTTTACACCTAAATGCCAATAAAAAAATAAGCAAACCACAAGATTTTTACACATGTATTTTTGGTCAACATGACCCTGGAAAAACCCCCAAGGGGAAAACCAGTTAGAAGAGAAATTTTATTATGGACATCTCAAGCTAAAAGAAACCTGATACAATAGCCAACTCCTTCTTGAGCTTGGCTTTGGAGTTCCCTTGAGACTTGCGCCCTCCTTGGGATTTGCACCCCTTTCCTTGGTTTTCCTGTTTTCCTTGAAGCTTGCGCCCTCCTCCTTTGCTTTGCCTTGCTTTCTCACAAGTGCACCTCACTTGTATAGCTAGATGCACCCTTACTCTTCTCAAGAAATGCACTCCTACTCTCCACAACTACACCCTCAAGCTAGCATGTGCCTCTCCTCTCAAGATGTGCCCTCAAGCTTGCCCTGAGCCCCTCCTTCTCAAAGGTGCGCCCTCCTCTCCAAAATCTCTTCTCTTCTCCTCTTTGCCTTCACTCAACTCTCTCAAGTGAACAATGAAATCCCTTTTTGCTTCTTTCCTCTCCTTTAGCCTTGTCCTTAGGCTAACCTACGAAAACAATGGCCAAGATTAGATCTAGGCCAACCAAGATGAAGGGTTGAGATTAAATCTCCCCTTTATCTTAAGTTCCTAAGTTACTTTATGTTATTAAAGTCACTTTTGACTTAAGTGAATAAAATCACTTTGACTTTATAACATAAAGTAAAGTGGTGAGGGTCAAACATTTCCCCCTTTGAGTTAGACACTCAATAACTCAAGGGGACCACTTTCCAAGGTACCCAAATCTCAACAATATGCAAATATATCTAGGTTATTCGGTAAAAGCACCATTTGTGCTTCTTACATGACTTAAAAGGTGCTAGGAATTTATCCGCCTCCTTTACCCTCAACAACAATGTGCTTCTAAGCTTCTCTGAACTAAGAGGCACATTCCCAGTTGGAGCCTGTTCAACTAGAGCTCAAAACATCTCAAAAAAATAAAGGAGAACATACAACATTAAATAAAATGACGTTGAGAAAGAAAAAAATGAAAGTACAACTTCCTCTCGTAGCTCTGATTGAAAGATCTTGTCAATTGAACAACCACTGGGAGCTTGCCTCTTTCTCGTTGGTGGAAATGCAATCCCACTCCCACTCCCACTTCTATTAGATGGCCTCGCTCCAGGCCCTTGTTTCCCTGTTACATATTCCCACAGCGGGTATTTGATTTCTTGAGATTTATTTCTTGCTAGTGCATTGTTACTTGCAGCACTGGCAGCTACACTTGCAGCAAATGAAGTAATGATAACTATAAATGGACTTGGAAGAGAGGAGCAATACCAACACCAATATTCTTCCCTTTCTTTTGACCTTTAGCAACAACCTTTGATCATTGAGCCATAATTTCTGTGATATAAATGAAGACCATTGATCTTGGAGAATACAAACTATCCCTTCAAATGTCCTGCAATCCCTCCAAACCTCATTTTTCTCATTAACCTGTAGACTATTAGAATGATTTCACGAGGGTGAGAGTGAAAAAATGAGGGAAGTATTTTGTTTTCAACAATTGTTTTGTCCCGTGAGATGCCTTTTACACACCAGCATGTCAGACATGTTGGGACACGCTTTAACATGCTTCTCTAGTGTGTCATACATGTCCACATGTCCAACACGATCACATGCAACACATGGGGTTAGGCCATCATGTACTGTATATCAAGTAGGGCCTTTAGAATGCATTTTCAACCTCAGACTCAAACTATGTAATTTGTTTTGTCAATTATTGGATTTTGTATCATACATACAACTCCTTCTATGCAGAGTGGAACAGTAAACCTAAAGGGAGCAATTGAATCATCACCTAACAAAATGCCTAACATTACCAGGCTTGCTCAATGCTCTTTTGAAACCTTGGACACACTTGTGACAAATCCTTTTCGTGAGGACAATATGGTGATAACCTAAGATGGATAATCATGAATCAGTTAACAAACCTTTCCCCGTGAGCTTGATGGGGCATCCTAATATAGTAATAATCCTGTCAGAATGTCAGTGTTAAAAGACTGCATGCAACTTCTGTGGTGAGGAAATGGTTGAGCATGTTTTCTGGAGCTGTCTCTCTGCCAAGATTTTTTGGGCATTGGCTCAGGCTGAATTTCACCCTCTTTTTACTGCAATACTCTCATGGAAAGGTCCTCTCTTGAGAGACACGTGGATTGTTCCATATAGCCACATTATTGCACACAGTTTGGTTGACCACGATTGATTTTCTATAGAAACAACGATGTAAATTTACTTTTCATGAGGATCTGTCCCACTTAGCCAATCTGAATTGAGGTTTTTTAAGCAGGAGTTGGCTTTGCTTGTCAAACTCAAATTAAGTGTTTTCTGTCAGGATGTTGAGGCTCTTCCTATTGTCACACAAACTCCTATGCTTACAGTTTTGGCATTTTAGGACGGGAATTTGCTGGTGTACTTGATGTTTGCTTCTCATAACTCTATTTGCTCCATGATTTAACTATTTGTTTATGAAGTAACATTTGATGCATTTTTATAAGAAACCTTGGTGTTTAATCCCATATAAGATGTGTCCCATATTGAACCTTCATAGCTTGCTTTACATATATATATATATATATATATATATATATATATATATATATATAGTAGATACTAAATGTTGGAGTATGTGATTATAGAACAGTAGCCATTGTTGATTATAATGAAACAACTCCCAATTAGTACAGTGTGTCTCCAGTAGTTATGCTCTATCAAATGGACATTCAAGGAAAGTGCCAATGTCACCTCGCACAATAACCCTTGCCCCCCCATTCGCTCGTTTCGAAACTTGTGCAACATAGCTATTAATCTACCCTTTTAGGGTGGTAAAAAGATTGTTTGAGCAAGCAACAGATATATCTGGCTACGTTATCCAAGGGTGTTAGAAAGTACAAAGCATAGGTTGTGCTCTATTTGTATGGTCGTTATACTCAGTCAGAACACTTATGCTTGGCAATAAAAACCGGACAAAACCAAAAATACATCTTTTATCACTAGAGTCTCCAACAACAAAGGCTAAAAATTAAAATAAACATCATCATTAAGGACAACTAGTTCTTAAAATTAGTATACAATGTCTTCATACCCACTGTCTCGAATACCCTTCAGCCAGTTGCGGATTTCATTTTCTGTTGAATCAATGCTTCCTGGTCTATTCAAATCCACTTGACTTCCATCTCCAGCCCCCATCCCCTTCAACTTTTTTGCAGCCTCACCCAAAAGACTAGCTTGCTCAGCAGGAGTAATGACTAAAGCAGCCCGCACCTCTTCCGGCAAGTCTTGAGCTAATGATGGAGACCAAAGCGAATGTATACAGCGAAGCAACTGCAAGGGCAACCAGTTGTGAAACTTCTCACATTAGAAGAACTGAATGACAAATCAAAAATCAATGGCCAAAAATCCTTACCTGCAAGAGAGGAGGTAGCATCCATGATAAGCGAGAAGCCATAGGATGAGAAGAAGCAACATCAATAGTGAATGCAGAACCGTTTTGAGAGGTGGAATGTGAAGCCTTTTTACTACCACTCCTTTTAAGGGCTCTCTCAAAAATAGTAACTGTGTGGAAAATGTGCCACATTCGTTCATTCTCTGGTGTATTTGGACCTCTAGTTAAAAGATGCACCAAACCCATTGGACTGGACAAATATGTATCTTGGAACTCTTTTTGGATCCACTGTTCCTTTAAAGGTTCAAGTAACCAACTTAAAACGTTTTGCTGTTGCTCACTCCTGCATGGCAAAGTCAGCAATAATAGTAAAACAGCAGTTCTAACCCACTTGAACAAACCCTATACTAAATAAAAAGGAAGTCAAGTATGAAGACATGATAAAAATAACGGATAGCTTATTTTGTAAGCCAGAGTTAAGATAGGTAGCTACCCAGCAGCTGAAGCCATCACAAGAAATGCTTCTCCAAGCAGATTATATTCACTGCGTAAAAGACGTCCTTCTCCCTGGAGATTAGCCATGGTTTCAGAAATATCCTGTGAAAATACCGCAGCATTTTCAGTAAAAGATATAATCCACTTCTACAAATTCCCTGTTTTTGGCTCAATGTCACTAGAAGATCCAAAGAACAGAAGTTGAAGTTCACTAGTAATTTGATGGTATGAAGAGCTAAGATGGTTATGACAAATGAGGGAAAACAAATGAAAGATTTGTGAATTCGATCTCCTCGTCTAGTATACCCAAAGAAGCAATTCAATCTAGAAAGCTCTTATATCACAAAAATGTAATTGATATTGTTCATTTATTTATAAACCCTATACATCATATAAGAATTAATCAACATGATGATGCCAAGACTCGTTGCACCACTTCTAAGTCATACACCTCCTCCTGCAATTCCATCTAGATCTTATATTGCATACAGTTACAGATAGTGAGGCAATTCTAACAATCAGAGGAAACAGTGAAATTTTCTCAAACCCAAGCAACAGGATAATTAGATATTAGTGTAAATTGAGCCAATTCTATATGAAAAACTTCATAAAACTGAATTCAATTGGGCCATCAAAGACGCCATTTGTTCCTTCAGAGTTTTCCAATTTTTGGCCCATTGATCCTTATTATCAATTGTAACTGGATCATTACTGAAGAAATTCCCAAAGATTGACCATAATGCTCTTCCAATAAGGATGTCCACAGTGGATAATGTTAAATTTAGAGCTGTTATTAAGTTATTTTCAATTTCCTAGAGCATAACAGCATAAGTAGGATAACTGAAAGAAACACAATCACAAGGTACACAACATTTCATCCTGGGAAACCCTAATGGGGGAGAAAACCCAGCAAAAACTTCCTCAATAATAGATTGCCAATACTAAAGACCAAAACCACCAAGAAAAGACTAGGACTAAGCATGCGCCTCTCTTCTCCTTCTTGCAACTGCAGCTTCCTTCAAAAGATGTGCACTAGAAGTACGAGTGAGTGAGTGAACAAATGAGGCGCCCTCCTCACTTATAAATACTAGTTGAGGAGGCGCTAGGGTTATGTCTCTTCATCAAGTAGGGCCGACTTCTACAAATATTGGTTAAAAACACTTTATTAAACCTCAGGGGCCGACTTTACAAACACCACCATATAACTATGGTTTGACCAATCCACAAAAGGGGATTTGGTCTTATACAAGACCCGACATGATCAATCCACAAAAGGGGGTTTGATCTATAAGATAATAACTCAATTATAATTAGAATATTCTTCTAAGTTACAATATTTCAATTTTCAACACTCCCCTTTAATGAGAAGGGTATTCTACTCACATAACCCAATACAACATCATCAGGAGAGAGAGAGGGCAGCAACATCATCAGCATCTGGAACAGTAACTGGCATATCTACAAATCATCGGAAGTTTTTCTCATCATCAATAACATCATCGTTCACAGCATGGAGCTGGAATAGCATCATCATCATCTGTATCAACATCAATTAGCATAACACTAAGGCAACAACATCACCAACACCATCATCAACAGCATGAGGTTAATACAACATCATCAACAGCAGCACGAGGTCGATACAACATCATCAATCATCAGCACGAGATTGATATAACATCATCAACAACAGCACGAGGTTGAAACAAAAACATCATCAACACGAGGCTGAGATAACAACATCATCATCTTATGGCAACTGAATGAGGCAGGTGCAACAACAACATTTTGTGGTACTCTGACAGACCGTCCTTATCGGACCTTCGAGATCTACCCAGGAATCATAAGATTCGCTAGGATGTAAAATCCTAATGGAGCTACCACGTGGTACTCTGACAGACCGTCCTTACCGGACCTTCGGGATCTGCCTAAGAATCAAAAGATTCCCTAGGATATAAAATCCTAACGGAGCTACCACTACTGACCAGAGTTGGCATATACATGCACAGGTACTCTGACAGATCGTCCTTACCGGACCTTCGAGATCTGTCCAGGGATGATCAATCCCCTAGGATATAAAATCCTAACGGAGCTACCTGTTGTTGGTCAGGATACCATAGTATCATCAGCATCACTCCCCCTTTCCAGGGAGGTCCTTTCGAACTATACCAAGCTTGTCTCGAAAGTATTCAAACTTCACACAAGACAGAGGCTTGGTCAACACATCTGCAACTTGCTCATATATACCAACATATTGGAGCTTTACAGCTCCTCTCTGCACCATATCACGAATGTAGTGATACCAGATCTCTATGTGCTTCGACTTGTCATGGAACACTGGATTTTTTGTCATCTTTATGCAACTCTGGTTATCACATAGAATCACGGTGGCTTCCATCTCCATATCGAATAGACCTGTCAACAACTTCCGAAGCCATATAGCTTCACAATTGATAGAACATGCTGCAATGTATTCTGCTTCTGCCGTGCTGAGAGCAATACTGGATTGCTTCCTGCTCTGCCATGAAGTCATGGTTGACCCCAGACTGAAACAACATCTTGAAGTGCTCTTTCTATCAGAAACACTTCCAACCCAATCCGAATCAGTATAACCATACAGTCTGAAGTCATGATCTCCAATATAGAAGAGACCATATTCCAACGTACCCTTAAGGTATCTCATCACATGCTTTGCAGCTACAAGGTGACCAGCTCTGAGCTCTACCAAATACTGACTCAAGGTGTTCATAGCAAAACATATATCTAGCCTGGTATTCATCAGATACATCAAGGAACCAATGATCTGTCTATATAGAGTAGCATCAACCAATTCTGACGAAGTATCAACCAAGAGCTTCAACTTTGTTTCCATGGGTGTGTTCATGGCTTTACATTCCAACATGTCAAACCTCTTCAATATTTCAACTGCATACTTCCCTTGGTTAAGGAAGATCTTCCCTGGGCTCTGCCAAACTTCAAGACCTAAGAAATAATGCATCAGGCCTAGGTCTTTCATCTCGAACTCTCCAGCGAGCTTCTACTTGCAATCTGTGATGAGCTTTTCTTCTCCAGTCAGGAATAAATCATCCCCATATAGTAGTAATATAATTGGATCATCATTCATAACCTTGAAGTAAAGGTTAGGATCATAGTTGCAGGGAGTGTCCCCCCCCCCACTCCTAGGCTCGGAACCGCGCTCCGAGCAGTTTTGGGACGCTCCCTGCCCTTTTGGGAGCTCCACACTCCCTGGGACGCTCCCGGAGCCTGGGAGAATGCTCCCAAGGCGCACCCTGAATGCTCCCTGGGCGCTCCCTGGACGCTCCCTAATGGTAATGTTAAATTCTTAAAGTAAAAGTGACATTTCCTTTTTCTTTCATTTTTATCCGTTTACCATTAATTGTTTCAAGATGTTTGAGTGGTTCCAACCTCAATGGACTTCATATGGAGAAAGTAGAATTTTAGGTCCCATTCAAAATTCAGCAAACTTAACGGTTTTCAGGATTTCAAGATTGGCAAGATCACAACGTTTCCACTGGATTCTATCAGGTATGAGGGTATGTAACTGGCATTTAATCAAGACCACCAAGCCCTCGATATACCCCAATGTTGGTGGTGTTGATTGTTAAACTCCTTTGTCATGGTCTTAGCAAAAATGTACCCTTCACTCAAACTAGAATCATTGATTAGGCATGTTAAGCTTTTTCTACCATATTTTAAGGCTAGGATTAGGTAGTTTCATCAAAATTAGGCGGTGTCGACTGATGTCCCTAGAGGATCGAGGTATAAGCGAAGTCAAGACAAGAGGCAAAGGATGAAGGATGATACTAACGATGTGTATCCCAATATAAGTGATGGTGGAACATTGCTTGTCATTCAGTTTTTGTCACTTAAATGTTCTTGCTTGTTTATTCATAATGCTTTCTTTCAAAGTTTCAATATAATCATTAATATACTATGGATGGCATTTCGAACTTCATAATAATGTAGTATTCATCTACAAGCACAAATATGCATGTTTTCATATATTTTGCAACTAATTTGTCTTTTTGCATGTTTTTGTTGAATATAAACGTAATATATATATATATATATAATAGACGCTCCGCTCCCAAGGATTTTTGGAAAATTGTAGAAATTATGAGCAGCAAAGCAACAAATAATGACACACAGAAATCATCATAAGAACACAAATATACACACAAAACTCACATATTCATTAATGTACAAAATAATGATACATCTCTCTTACACACAATACATTCGTGAGGCCTCATAATATAGCATTGAGGTTTTCATAACGAGATGTCCAATATAGCATAACAATCTCCACAACTATCTCCACAATATCTCCAAGAATATCTCCATCCCTAACTTCACTCATTGTCCTCATCTTTGATCATACGTAGACTTCTAGAATAAGTCTACTTACATTAATAATAATTTCATCATATAACTATCACAAGTATGAATTATACCTTCATACTCCCCCTTAATGAATACTTGTGATTCAAACCGGATATCTAAGTTGTCTCCATTTGTGTCTTTTGTATTCTGCATCACCTTTAGTCGTATGCATCCTCTCTGCATCATCTTCATTCTTCTTCATCTACATGTGTTTCTTCATTTGACATTGTCTTCCTGAGCTATATCTGAGTCAATCATCTAAACTGCATCATCTTCATATCAAGGATTTCTAGCTTACCCTTGACCTTCCCATGGGTTTTCTACGGCTTACTCGTAACCATTACAAACTCAAACTGGTTTTGCATTGTCACGAACCATTCATTACATCAAGTGGTTTCAACTGACCACAAACTTACATCTGACATTACAAAGTGGTTTTTGGGTTACCACGAACCAATAAAATGACTCAAATCAGTGACTCAATAAACTGACAACTCTTTCTTAAACATGTACAACTGACTTTAATGACAATTGACCTTTGGGGGACCTGTTATCCCCGATATCTAGGGATAACTAGGAGATCATGTCTCGAGGCCCACATGGTCCTAGACATGGAGTACCGAGAGCAGGAGCAACTTGAGCATGGCCCTGGAGGGCCCATCTTTCTTCTTCTCAACCAGCTTTGTCCTGTGAGCAGTACCAGCCTCCATCACTACCGGCCTGGACTTGCATCGGAGAGGACTCTTGCTCCATGAGGTAATTGGTCCGAGGTATCATGGTATGTGTCATATTTGATCATTATAACCTTCTTATGTATGCATTAGGTTTCTTTCAT
>ML776741.1:976912-996287 GCA_009831015.1 Picea engelmannii | reverse complement strand
ATATATATATATATATTCAACATAGTCATAAATCTTTGAAGTACTAACCACTGCAGCACGTTCTAGTTCTTTTTGTCTTGTCTCGCAAACAGGTGCCTTCCAGTGGGACTCTTCTTCTTTTGACTATCATATTGGCAGTAATCTGTGAAGAGAAGCCTATTCTTAACCTTCGAAGCCTTAAATCTTGATCCTTCTCCTTCAGAAACCCAGATTACTTGGGACGTCTCCCTTGGGATTAGCCACCCTAAATAGAAAGAGCTCCCCATCGAGGTGACAGTGGGTGGGGAAGCTCCTGTTACGCCAGTTTGAAGACTTGACTCAAGCTACCTAAACCCTTCCTACATATTGTGCGATAACAGGACCAACTAACTCATGAACTTTATATGGAAGATATTGCCGTACATTTGAACACTTCAACCTGTAAAATCCTTTCAACATGAACATAACATTTTTCCATTCAGGGACATTTATCCATCCACATTGTACTTGTATATGAGGCTTTGAAATTTCTTTGTTCCAACACTTTTGATGAACGTGATTTTTAAGACCACAAATACTACATGGATATAAATTCCAACATTTTTCTTTGGCATGTCTTGTTCTTCCACACTGACTGCAACATTCTTTCTTCTTCTACTCAGGCCTTTTTACTTGGCTGGATGTTGTGGTTGTTGCACCAAGTTCATTGCTTCTACTGCTAGTTGTAGATGATTCATTTGTTGTCGATGATTCAACTTTCACAAATTTGATGTCACCATTGCTTGTGTTGCCTTCATAACCAAGGCCTTCATTTCTTGGTCTTATATATCCTTGTATGGGATTTTGAATACCTTGAGAATTCTTTCCTAAACCTTTACCATCATAACCCATTTTATTCAAAAGTTTTGAACCTATTCCTTTAGTATGTTTTTCAAAGCAACCTATTTCAACATAATCACTATCATCATGATCATCATCATTTTGAGCATCATCATTTGGAACATCATTTGGAGCCTCCGAACAAGAGAGAGATATATGTACATCAACATTATTATCATCAACCAGAAAACAAGAATCACCTTAACTATCAATCTTCTGAATCAAGTCACTAGTATCACACATTGCATCACACTTTACTTTTTCTTGTTGTAGTTGTTTGACTTCATTTGTGAGTGTTGACAATACATTCTCCTTTGTCAATAGTTCTTGTTGTAGTGATTCTATCAATTTGTCCTTTTGGTCTTCAATTTTAAAACTATCATCCATAAATTTATCTAATGATGTCAATTTTTCTTCTAGTGTGTCAATGCGTTTTGTAGTAGAGCAAACAAATTCATGATAGAGTTTATTGTCTCGTGTCCTGAATTCTGCAACTTTTCCAATTATTGATTGATTTTGTTTTTGTAATCTATCTATTTCTTGCAAAGCATCTTCAAGGTCTTGTTGTAATAATTCAATTTCTTGATTAGTTGTTTGAAGTCTTTTTCCCCCTTTGCCCATTATGAATTGTGGAATCACGCTCGCTTGTTGAAGAATAAACACAATAACCAGGGTGTCGGTTACAACCGATCATGCACCCAAAAAGTTCCACTATAGCAACACTTGAAACTTTGTTCTCAAATAGAAACTTTTACAAGACTTCAATGGCAGTTTCACCTTTTAACTTCAATGATGTGCTTTGACTTTGACTCCTTAACTTTAACATCAACCTTCACTTTACTTTGACTCTAGACTCTCAACATCACTTAAACTTTTGACTCATTACACCCAAAATCTTATAATCACACTTGCATTTGATGCTCAATATTTGACTTGATTCAACACTATCAATTTTCCAAGATTTCATAACATAAGCAAGACTTCAACTCTTGACCTTAACGACTCTCATACAATGACTTGACTTAACTTTGACAAAAAACTCTTTATATCAACTATTTCTCAAAGACATCTCTTGAAAAATAATGATAGTGTGCACACTTTTACATGATTGGTATCTCTAATGTGACTTCAAAATAAGGTAAAAAACTCTCAACATGAACTTTCACCCCTTTTAAAAAAATAACTTTTTAAAATATCACTCTCTCACATGTTAAAAGAAAACTAAACTCAATCACACCTTGCACGCATTACTTTGTTGAAATCACACCATTTTTAAAATGGACCATATGCTCCATATGCCTCTTCCCAAGCACACACGTCTCTTCAAACCATTTGCACGCATGTTGCTTCAAACCAGTGGCACGCTCCACTCAAAAGACGATGCTCCAAGCTTATTTTTTCAGTCCACGCATTCACCAGTTGCCACGCTTGTCCATGTAGCAACTCGATGTAACAAACTCTCTTCTCCAACGCTTTAGATTGCACGCAGCAGCTCACACGTAAGTCCAGGATCCAGGCAGCAGCAAAGAATTACACCAAACCATACACAGTAGCAAAAACATACACTGTGGGCCAAGCTTCCTTGGTCCACGCATCGATTGCTTCCTCAATCTACATAAACTCACACCAGTAGACGTTGCACCATGTTTTGCTCCTCATCAGATCGTGGATTATGGGAACCACACGCCAGCGATATTACAACAATTGGAGAATAGACATGATTAACACTAGCACTATATAATTGGGGTTCCCACGTTAAATTGCTTTCCCTCTATGGAATCTGCAATTCCTTCATGCAACAAAAACAACTATGACTCTTTGATTTTCGTTCTTTGATTTCCTTCTCTGGAATTTCATGCGTTGGTCTACATGTTGCCCGTCCGAATACTAAATTATGCATCCAGGTTCGCTCTAGCTTGTCCTCATGTTCACGCACTACTAACAACAAAATCTTATTGTTGGCTCTCTCTAGCTTGTCCTCAAATGTCCACGCACTGCACTTTTGGCTTTCTTTCCAATCTGCAAAAACGTGACTCCATCTCAGGGATCTAGGAAGCTTCCCCGAGTTTCTCAATACTTCTCTACAGAGATGATTCCCGTCAGATTCCAGCCAACTTCATGTTCGACAGTTCTGGGGCATGTTCGACATATCAGGATTGGTGACAATGATAGTATTAATGCTTAATATTGTGCGGAGCAGATGCAATACATCTAGAGGAACAGATTCAGGAGCTTCTCGAAGGAGGAGGTTTATCAAGCTACTCTGGCGGAGAGCATGGTCGTCGAGGCTAAGCAGGAGGCTTGGAACTACTTCAGCAAATTCAAGTTTCGGGGAGACCAATTCGCCTGATGCAAGTGAACGTTCGGCTGTTAAGCAACAAGTCACCATTAAAGTCCATCCTCGGGCAACTTTTACATGAACATGCTCAAATAATTAATGACTAATGAAACGTAGTGCACCAACGGACTTGGTCTCTAAGCTCGCCCTCTCCAAGATTTGATGGCCCAACCTTACAATCTTTACATGACAGATTTTCACAGGAGGATTCTTCGTTGCAACTTCTACAACGACTCCTTTAATCATGCGAACTGGTGGTTCCTCTTTGCAGCTAATTGTTTAAGCGGAGTTCGTTTAAACAACTTAAAAATTCATAACTCACAAGCGCTTGCACCGCTCAGCATTCTATCCACGCACCAATCTGAAGATCTCACCACTCAAACTTCCATGCACCAGTTCACGCTGCGATATACCAGCCGACACTGCAATACACTGTCGCCCACTCTGCAAACTTCACGCTTGCCCAACCACTGGCAAGATCCTTCACGTAGGTCACCCTCTCACTCATGTACTCTTTTAACAACTAATACCTTATTTGCACAACGTGACAACCATAGCTCTGATACCAAATGTAGGAATTATGAGTAGCAGAGCAACAAATAATGACACACAAAAATCATCATAAGAACACAAATATACACACAAAACTCACAAAAATGACGCTCCCAGCGCTCCCGCTCCGTGCAACATTGGTTAGGATCAGCTTTACTCTTGGTAAAGCCCAAGCTAGTCAGGAAACTATCAATTCTGTCATACCAAGCTCTAGGAGCTTGCTTCAACCCGTACAGAACTTTCTTCAACCTGCAAACATGAGTCTTTCTATCTTCAACTTCAAACCAAACTTTCACATCATATTGTACCAACCTAGTACACTTGCTCAGCTGCAACTTAATCTGCACAATCATGTGCTAGCCCTGCAAACCAATATTTGTCTCACTGTCTGAGAGTATGTCCTCTCCTCTCTCTGCAATTATTCCTTCTGGAACCGAGACTCTGCACCTGCAGCTTCTATTTCTGAAGTTGAGAATGACTTGCTCTTTTCTCACTGTAGTTGTTGAACTCTGAGAGTAGCTCCTCTATTCTATCATGGCTACAACTTCATCTGAGAGTGGCTCCATAACTGATACTGAAGGTAGCTTTTCCTCTTTCATGGAGGTAACTCAATCTCAAATATAGGCACTGCTCCAAATGAATCTCATATTGTATCGAAATCATGGTTGTTCTGGTTGTCTTCACAAATACTGGAACTATTTCTTCGATTACTTGAGTAAGTGTCTCATCATAGTCTTCTCCCGCTTGTTGGGAGAATCAGGCTTTGTACATCTTTATACTATTATCTGCAACATTCTTAATCTGTTAGATCAATCTTGGAAGTCACCACTGCCTTCCTTTCTCGTCTTAAGGAAAAATCCATATCCCAGTCCTTTTGACTGGTTTCCTTCTCTGTTACTTGAAATAAGGAAATTTTTCCCAGGAGATTTCATATCTCCTAGAAGTCTTTGAAGCTACAATCTTCATCTTCTCTACTCATGGCATCTGTCTGGGAGTTATGGAAGATGTCTCTTCATTTGATCATTTTTGAGAGCAGCTTACTTGAGTCTTGATTTCTTCTGAGTCTACAAAAACTTCATAGTCTCTGCAGGATATACTTGGTGTTGAATAACAAGTCTTAATATGAAAAGTTGAGTCAGACTTCAAACGAATTCTGCTTCCAGTCAAGGTGGCTTCATTATCCTTTGACCAAGTCTACTGTGAGTTCTGTTCTAATGTTCGGTCATATTTGGAGGCTTGTACTCCTTACAATCAATCTCTGTATGAGATACTTTGTATCTCAAAAGTAGCGTTTTCTTCATCTTCTCCTTCTGGTACATAGGATACATCCTTCATTCTCATCGGAGTTCCTATCATGTGCTTAAGAGCCAAGTATCTACAGGACATAATCTTCAATTTCTTCTTTAGTTAACTTCTTGGGTGGCTCGTCATCTTCAGCTGCATATGCATGATGTCTTTTGTTATTTCTCTCCTTGAATTCTTCCCTTTTGGCGGGACAATCTTTAGCAATGTGTCCCATCTTATCACAATGATAACATTGATAAGAGGAGAAATATTTTTCTTTTCTTTGACCCTTATGATATTTCTGGAATCTCCTTGGAGGGTGAGATTCTTTATGGAAGTGGGTGAATCTCTTTGGTGAGTGATATTCTTTATGAATGTGGGTCTCCTTTTGGAAATGAGACCTTTTCTTTCCTCCTTTAGTATGAGCAGCTAGGGCTTGATCTTCATCCCTTAATAGTACGACTTCTCAGTTGGTTACTCTTGTTTCTTCTTGAACACATTCTTCCCATAGACTGTCAAATTGGAGTTTCTCTTTTTTTGCACAGATAGTTTGGATGAAGGCATCCCAAGGTCTTGTGATACCATTAAGAGTTGTCATGATGAGTTCATCTTCATCCAAGTTGTCTCCAATTGCTTCTAATTGTTCCTTGAAATGAGTAACCCTAGAGAAATAGTCTTGGATTGTTTTTCCTTTCTGCATCTTTGTATTCTTGAGTTGGGTTCTCAAGTTCATCTTTCGTTGATGTTCTTTCCTTCATACATTCTGGTTAGAGCATCAAACACCTCTTTTGGAGTATTATTAGAAGACACTTGAGGGATCAAGTGATCTTTAATGGAGTCTGCAATGATCCTTTTGGCCCTAACCATATCCTTCTTGTACTTTGTTTTGGCTGCATCTTCTTTAGGTTCTGGTACATTTTCTTTTATGAATTTTGCAAGGTCATTCTCTTCAAGCATGAGTCCAGTTCTGTACTTCTAGGCACAGAAGTTTTCCACACCTTCTAACTTGTCAACAACCTTGGTGCTTGCAGACATCTTAACCTGAAGCTAGGAAAATGACTAGAAAATGAAAGTGCTTAGAAAATGAATCTAAACTTACCAGGAGATGCGCTGGGTTGAGGCAAGTAGGCTGGAGATGTCTGTTTTCAAAAAATCCAAATTTTACCCCTTGAAATTGGACCTGCGCAAATCTGGACTGGTACTTCTGGTATTGGTTCTGGTTTCCTGGTTTTCTAATACCAGTCAAAACTAAGGTTTGACTTTCCGAAGGCTCTAGCCATTGAAAAGGTGCGCTCAAGCAGCCAAATGATGCACTAGGGTAGGGCGCACTTTTCTAGATGGTTTTTAGGCAAAAATTCATCTTCAATAAAAAGCCATAATTTCCTTGTACGGCAACAGTAACGTTTTTAGATACCCAATGAAAGGTGCTCTATTCAGTCAAGCTCTGAAACCATGTTAAATTTAGAGTTGTTATTAAATTCTTTTCAATTTACTAGAGCATAACAGCATAAGTAGGATCACTGAAAGAAACGCAATCACAAGGTACACAACATTTTATCCTGGGAAACCCTCATGGGAGAGAAAACCCAACAAAAACTTCCTCAATAATAGATTGCCAATACAATGCCAAGACTAAAGACCAAAACCACCAAGAAAAGACTAGGACTGAGCATGCGTCTCTCTTCTCCTTCTTGCAACTGCAGCTTCCTTCAAAAGATGTGCACTAGAAGCGTGAGTGAGTGAGTGAACAAATGAGGCACCCTCCTCACTTATAAATACTAGTTGAGGAGGCGCCAGGGTTATGTCTCTTCATCAAGTAGGGCCAACTTCTACCACTAGTGGTTAAAACCACTTTATTAAACCCCAAGGGCCAACTTTACAAACACCACCATATACATCTTAAAAACTTCCAAAGATATCTTTCTTTGGACTTCAATGAAAGTCTTGATGTGTACTACATTTGCCCTAATAGCCAATCAACCATATTATTTATGTCATTATATGCAAAAGAAAATACACAGTAGTCTATCATATCCCAACATTATAAACACTTGAAACATGCAAATGGCCTACAAATCCCCACTTCTTCAGATAGTGGTCTATAGTTACTAGTAACAGTTGTAATGAGAAGTTCAATCACTGCATATCTCCATTAGGTTAAGCAATGTTAGCCCAAACCTTGCTCCATAATCCTCAACTAATGTATTCCACCCAAGGTCCAAAATAGAATAAAACATGTTGAATACTAATTTACCCTTGATATAAATACTCATGATGTAAATACTAATTTTTTATTGATATAGATACTCAGGATGTAAATATTAATTTACCCTTGATATAAATGCCCATGACATGTCAATTGGGTCTAGCCCGAATGGTTGTGGGATGGAGTGTTATCGTCCCCACCCAGGTTCTATTCTCGTTAGTGAAATATTGTTGAGTTCATAATCAGCATATTGGTGTAATGGCCTTGTGCCCTGAAGAATCTAGAGTTTACCCTGGGTACCATCCTCAAAATGAAGGGAAGTACCTAGGGGTTTTCCCCGAGTGTTAGGAAAAAAAATACTCATGATGTATATCCAACTATGTTTTTATAACACATGGTAAGTTATTATGCATGCCCATAATATTCTTTCCATTTAAACACCATCTTAATGTTTTTCAATATCCATGCATCCTTGATGATATCTTGATCTGTGTTCTAAAGAATCTAATAGCGCTTGTTTATTCAAAAGAAACAGTTTCTCACCTACCTTTCCTCACTATACTTCTTCCTGCCATTCTCCTTGTCTCTTTCAACAGTAAAAAGCTAATGTTTCTAGTTTTCTTAACGTGTTCATGTTTTTCATGCAATGCATGTGGAGTTATATATTGTCTTGTCTACCTTTATAATCCCACAAGCTACAATTTACAGAAAAAGCTCCATGGACAACTATGGGAAGTAGCCCATCGGGTTCAATATTAAGGGCACACTTGGCAAGAATCTTGCCAGTTAGTGGAAGATATTTCGAAGTAGTACCATCAGATTCCAAAGAGTTTGCCATATTGGTATGTTATCACAATCCCTAGAGGTTCACCTAATAGGCAATCAAAAGATGTTTGTATTTAGTATACCTTCCCTTTTGTGCAGCAGGGAGAGTGTAAGTGAGTGAACAAATGAGCCAACACGTCCTTTATTTATAGTCTTCCTGGCCACTAGACTAGGCCAACTTCTTCTCTGGAAAGGTGCCACTTCATTATTCTAATTCTTTTGGGCTGACTTCTCTTCTAGGGTATTTCAACATCTGTCCAATGGATCACTTACTTCTGGAATCTTCTCTGCATCTAAGAAAGGTCATCTAGGAGGGAAAGATCCTCCTGTAGCTACCAAAACATCAGCAGGTTGAACATGTCAAATGTTCAAAATCAGAGTTTAGAAGTCCAGCCGGGTCTTATGACCCCTTTAATTCTTCTTCTTCTTCTTCTTCTTCTTCTTTGTGCATGATCCATAACCCCATGGGGGGAATTGTAATAAAATGAGCTAGCATGATGACCTTGTTATGTAAAAGGCTTAGCCCCCTAAGACTTAATCATGAGTGCATACTCTAGAGTGTTTTTTTCACTTGTTAATTATATCTTCTTGTTTAAGCGAGTTATAATTTCTAAGTTTTTTCACTCATTACCTCCAAAGTTGGAGTGTGTACTGATGGTTAGGCCTTAGTGTGTGTTGTCTAAGTCTAGTGTCTAATGTATATTACAATGATAGTCATTATTTTTTAGTCTTATGGACATGCACTAAGTCCCCCTTATGATTTTTTAATTTTTTAATGAATAAAAATTCCCGCAAAACAGGATTTTTACTTTGTAATTTAATGTAATAATAAAAAAGGTGTACTAGGAGATGTTCTATGCCTTGGGGGTATTCGTTTTCTAACTCGGAATACCCCTTTTACCCTTGTACCCCCTTTTCATGAGAAATTATTCTCTTATTCTCTTATACAAGTCAATTTTACTCGAAAAAGGTGAATAAAATCAAAATAAATTAGCATTCCTATTTTTAAGGAAACATGTTCATGACATGTTTTGAGTTAACTCACCCTCTCTCTTGGTTCACTGGGAGATAGTGACACTTAAGAATGAGTTAGTGAGAGTTGTGAGAGAGTTAAGTGAGGAGTTCACATGAGTTGGAGGAGATCCCAATGCATGGTGTGCCCTCTTTCTTGAGATGTGGCGCATCCTCATCCATGGTGTCAATCTCAAGGAATGACTTGCCCTCTATCTCACCCTCCTCTTGCAATGTGGTGATTTCTCTTGAGTTTGAGGAGATGTGGCTCACATCCAACTCTCCACTTGTCTCATCTACCTTGGGATGTGCTCCCTCTAGCTTTGGGAATTTCTCCCTCTTCTCCATAAAAGCAAGTCGACCTCTTCTCATTTAGTTAATGGAAGTTTAGGCTCTGCTTGTGGTTGTACTACCCTTGTAACATTTCTTTGTTGGAATAAAAGGCTTTGGAGGTCAAGAAGGTGTCTTGTACAAGTGTGTGAATGATCATTGTCATGTGCTCAAATTTGAGAGGTGATGTTGTTTTGATTACTTGTTCTTTCAATTGTTAATGTGGAAAGGATCTATTAAACTAGTTTGTCTTTCTAGATCGTTTTGTCTTTCTTTTACATATGCAGTTAAGATTTGCATGCTAATTTAATTTAATTACATGTTATCTAGATTTCATGTGTAGGGAGCACCACTATTTAACAATTTGTTGCAAGTTTTATGAAGCTTACAGGTCCTCATAGCTTGGAGAGGTGGTTGAACTAGTTTGCATCTTCCACAACTTCAAGGATCTAAAGACATAGTCCCTCCTCAATCCACCAGAAGACTCCATTGCCCAAGGGTTCCAAGCTACAAGCTTTCTCTTCTCTCCATCTCAAAAAGTTTCAACATTTTCTGGTTACTTTTACTTGCATCCATAAAGATCCAAGGCTCATTTACAAATTCTAAATAGATCTTTAATTGTGCAAAGCATGCATGTATAGATCCAAAATTTAGATCAAAATTTTAAGTAGATCTTGCATGCAAAAGTTCACTTTTAGAAGGTATTTCTTTTCAATTTTTTAAAGGCTGAAAGTTAGATTTAATTCTAAGTGCTTTCATTTATAAATCTGGCAACCTTAGTGCCATTTTGCTTGTTGTTTTAGGACAGCAAACAAAATCGCTAAGAAGGCTTGCCTTTAGCGTGCTTTCTTGGTCTTTAATTTGCTAACTTATCACAGGATTTCTCTTGATATCTTTTTCCCAACTTCTAACATAATTTTGCAGGACCTTTAAAAGCAATTTTGGGCATCTTTTGTTCCCAAGAGCTTGCTGATTTTTGCAGGTTTGCGAACAGTCAAGGTGAAGCGCTACCGAAATTTGGCGGATCTGAAGCATCCAGGACACCCTTAACTTGTCTTTTGATACCCCAAACTCATTCTTCCATCTATTTTGTAAGTTTGTGGCCACAAGTATAAAGGCCCACAAACCTTCTTCCAAAATCATTGTAACAAATAAAAGAAAGAAGTAGGATAACCGACTAGGCCTACAATCACCCCAGGGGCTAGGGAAACAGTCTCTTTTGTGGTGTGCTTTTTGTCTCTTGTTTATTTTCATTTTCTCAAAGCTAAAATCAATCTAAAATAAACCCAAGCACTGCAAAACATTAGTTAGATTTCATTTTCTAAATTAGATTAGCCTAGATTTGATTTTTTGCAATTTCAATTTAGCAAATAAACCATCCCCTCAGCAGCCCTAGTATGCTCTTGGCCCTCGCAAGCTTAACTCGATCTTGGGTTTCATTCAGAACGGGAACTGGTCAGTGCGGAGTAGTTTAATAGGGAAAACCTTATACCACTCTTGTTCAAATACGAGATTCATATTGGTAGATCGACTTGTGAATTCAAGGGGATACTCATTGAGATTCGTTCTCTCCCCATTGGAACTCCTTGCGATTTTTCCAATACCCATTTTGAGGGATAGTAGTCTAAGAAAACAAACATTAGATTAGATTTACTTTCTGTTTCACACTTACATTTTGCAATCACAAAGTGGTCTTGCAATTATCAAGCCACTTCACGAATTTAAACCACTAATTCAAGCAAAAACCCCATTAATAATAAAATTTACCAAGAGCACTTGCAATACATTCCTACGGTAGCATTTTACATACATCTTGCAGCAACTTTTACATCAATGGCACTGGTCTCTATTTTGCTTATCATTTACTTTCAAGCACTTGTATATGCTTTCAAGTTATATCCTTTATGTGCAAGTACTTTATATGCTTTATATCTCTAGCATAAGCAATTCCATTTATGTGTCATTTATGTTGTTAGAATAGTTGTGCTTATATTGTGTATTTCATTTAACTCCTAGATCAATAATTGTGCTTAGTTAGTTAAGCCTTAGATTCTGTTTTAGGGACTACCCCCCTTGGTTTCGCTGGGAGTTAGCTTAGATGGAGGAGTCGAGAATCAGGTGACAGCGCCTCGACTCAAGACTTTCCCCCAAGGCCACACCCAGTGGATTGAATATTTCTTCCACGTGACCCAAGGTGTGGATTAAGCAGCAACACTGACCAACCAGTGAGGGTGACACCATTCAATGATATTCAACCATCGATTATTATAAGAGTGCAAGAAATCCTTGTTATTGAAGAAGAACCATAACTTGCACCTTATCAAGTTCTTGGAGATGAACATGATGATGACGGCTCAAGCTTGAATGATCAGAAACTAGTAGTTGCACCACTTGAGTCGTATGCATAGTTCTATGAAGATGAAGATCAAGAGTTGAGTGCTCAAGTGTGCTCATTGGTTCATTTCGGTGATGATGATAAATTTCAAGAGGAAGAACCACAAGTCAACCATGTAGAATTCAATCAACAAGAGACTTCATCCTTGCATATCCCAACAATGGCTCAAGAACAACTTGATAAGATACCATTACAGTAGGAGGAGACACTTTTGGTTCAACCAAAAGATGATACCCCTTACAATTTGCCTATGATCCCACATTCAGATTTTGTTCTTCAACAGGATCCTTTGACTGATCAGTGCTTGGATATCAGTGTTTATCATGATCCAGTTGAGCTAAGAATGATGGAGGTATTTTAGTAGGTAGATTCTAAGAGTTTCGGCTCTCATGCTTTCATGCTCATTATTGTTGAAGTACCAAATTCCAAATTACAACCAATAGCCTTCAACTATTCCTTCAATAACAAGTACATCGAGGCATCTTTTCAGCATTTGAGATTTCATGACTAGATGCATTGGAGGATTGACTATGTTGATCTTTCTCATCTAACTGATCACCTAGCTACATGGTTGCATTGGTCATTCGAGTATGTAGATTAACCATGCCATCTTTGACTAACCTCCAGCAAACAAAGGAGGTGAGATTTTTGGGTTTTTGGGTAGTTGTTTTCTAGTTTCCTTACTTCCACGAAGTCATTTTCAAATTCCAATGTCGTTATTTTTGTATTTTAGGACAGCAATTCAACCATTTTGTTTGAAGCCATATGTTTTCAATCCTAGGGTAAGAGTCATTGATTTTTCCATATTATATCAACACGTGGTCATGTCTTATGATGTAGTTTGCGCCTTACATAAGGTCGGTCATGGTTTCCTATGATTGTTGTCCAATTTTGAAACTTTGGGTCAAAGCTCTAAATGTCTTATCATATGTTTGTCGAGTCTTCATGTTGTCTTATTTTTAGAGTAAGCCTGGATGAGGGTTTGTTTGTTCATATTCCGAAGCATTGAGTCCATTAGGAAGGGTACAGTTGAAGAGACATAGGAGAGTCCTGAGTCATCTTATGCTTTGTCTCTTCATTGCTTTCCATTGAGTCATCTGCTTTGAGTCATACCATAACTTCTTAAGTTATCACTTCGTGTTGAGGAAGAGCTTTCATCATTTCTTTTCCTTTCAGCAAGTCATCCCACATCGACTCTGACACATTATCTAGGGATGATCCAGAAGTAGAGCACCTTGATGGTCGTTAGCCTCACTTGTGGTCATTTCACATTCGACAAGGTTGATCATCATTGGGCCTTGATCGAATGATCCTTGTCAGTGTTCAACTTCAGTACATCTTTCACAGTGACAGGTTGTGCTCGTACATTAGGGCCCATTGGCATTATTGGTGGGTCCTTCGCACTTGGGCAGGTGTTTACTTTATTGACATCTGACTAAGTGACTTTCTCCCATGTGTCGACTTAAGCACATTTTCTGTGAGTGTACATGGTAGGTGGTAGCAAGTAGTAGATTTGGATGAGATCCCTTTTCATCTTGTCAACATGAGGACCCTATATTTTGACTCCATTACCCAATAGATAGGCATTTTGGGTTACAGGTCAGCTTGACAGACACAGGGGTCTATTGGTATCTTTCTCCATATTTCTCACAAAGCATTATTTACAAATTTCAGGCACAAAGATTCACAGGTTCTCGACATCCCGCAGGGTGGTCTAGTACCCTTGAGTCGTCGTTGTTAACCCCTAGATTTTCTCACTTGATAATCCTAAGGATTAAGAGACAACATGATTTATTTGGTTGGCATTCAAATGTTTTTCCCAGAGATAGCTTGGCATGAGCAAAGGTTGGTTCCCATATGAGTACAAGTATAAGATCGGTTTCGTGGTGTTCCTTGTTTCAGAGACAGAAGTTTGCACAGGTCTTCCATGGATAGAGAGAGATGTCTTATTTTAGTATATTCCCTATGTTTGAGGAGACAGAAATCGGAGGTCCACATGGCAGTATTGATCATATATTCAAAGTCCTTACGAGCTCACAAATCCATTTAGCCTTTTCCAGACAACATGCGAGTAGTTTACTATTTTTAGTAGGTGGAGTTTCGGGCCTCAAATGATGATTTTGATCACATATTCGGATTCCTCACTGAAAATCGAATCCGATGAGTATAATTTCATTGACATGCAATGAGATTCTATTTTTAGCAATGTCTATATTTAGACATACTATATTTGGCAGTGGTCTCGTAGTGGTCTCAATCATATTTGGAGTTTTCCTATTTTTTAGGGTGAACTGCTATTTTTAGCATGTCTATTTTAGTAGGGATATATATCGCAAGTGTGGTTGCCAAACAAGGTAACATGTGGCGGGTTCATATTTCGACATGTGGCAGAATTAGAGTGAGACATGTGGCACATCGTTACATGAGAATACGTGGCGCATGCATGCTTTGATGAGGAGGCATATTGGTATTTTTGGCATGTGAATGTTTATTAGAGGCTCACTCCCCTTATCCACACATGCATGCTACTCTCTTCATCCACATGCATGCTTCCATTCCTATTCATTAGTATTATCTCTCCTAGTGTGCTAGATCCCTATACTTAGCGCATCATTCCCTATTTCCTAGCGCATTGTCTTAATGTGCCTCCCTTTTCCCTATTTTGTAGCATCCTTCTCTTCCCTATTTTCTAGCATTAATGCACCTCCCTTTTCCCTATTTTCTAGCATCCTTATCTTCCTTTTTTTCTAGCATTAATGTGCCTCCCTTTCTAAAATCCCTAAATCCTAGCGCACTTCTTCTTATTCTCCCCTATTTTCTAGCACATTCATCAATTAATGTGCCTTTCTCTTATCTCTCCCTATTTCTTAGCATTAATTCCCTTATCTCCCTAAATCCATGCGCATTACTCCCTATTATCTAACACCTTATCCCTAAAACCTAGCGCATTATCACTTTCTTAACTCCATATACTAGCACAATAATCCTTATTCATTGCGCATTAATTCCCTATTATTTAGGGCGCAACTCCCTTTTCTCCACCCATGTGCAAGTTCCTCCTCAGTGATACTTCAGTTAAACAAAGCTTGTAGCCTTGTACACGAGGTGTCATCTCATCAGAAAGTTAACAGAGCATACAGGTGAGTTGTCACTCTCATCTGTGGTTACACTAGTTCGCATTGGAGGAGGAGCTAATCTTAGCTATGCGCCCTCCTATTTTTGTCACACATGTCTGCCTCATAGAGCTATATATTGGAGGCTTCTCCTCATTGTTCAGGGTCGACTTTTCCTAGCAGCAGCAGTACTCTCTCTCTCTCTCTCGTTATTATTTCTAGCTTCTAGTCTATGTATAAGGAACAATACTCTACCGGTTTTGTACTTGTATTTAGTGGTGCAATCAGCCCTTTGGCAAAAGCAATAATAAAGTTTTGGTGTGCTGGTATGAAGCTGTCGAATCTTGTCGGTATTGTGATTAATTTCTTATGCATTGTTAGTTGTTTTAACCTATTATTGTGGTGTTTCAGCCTTGTAATAGCATCTCTTTCCTTTTCTTTTCTTTTCATTAAAATACTGATGCTGCAGGGTTTTCGTCCAAGTAAAATTCAAACTGTGTTACTTAACACTTTGGTAGCTTAACCGCTAGCCAAAGGTAATTTTCTTGCTGCTGTTTTTGGTTTATTTATTGCAAATTTACGAGGTTTATGACAGCAGGAAGGACTTAGCGACACTGCCCTGAGGTTGGCATGCACCAGAAACAAAGAGGAGACTTGCCAGTGACACTTAAGGCATTTTCTCCTAGAATTAGCCTCTTTTACCTGCTGATTTTTACTTTATTTCAGATCTGATTTAGGGGTCAAAACGTGTGCTCACAGACAGACAACATAGAAAGGTGTTTCATTTATTAACTGTTTAATTTTATAATACAAACATCCAAATCCTCACCACAAGTCGTGCCAAACCATCCAGTCATTTGCAGACCATTCCAGAACAGCACTGAATAGTTCTTTTGATTAAACATAATGAACTAACCTTCATATGCGGTAGAAGGCTTGTGCCAGCTGCTCTTGCAATTCGAAGAAAAGATGTGCAAACCTGCAACCTTGCTCGGCTCATGGATACTGCTATTGGATCCTGCTTTTGACCCTGATCAAACCCAATATATATGACAATTATCTATTTAAGCTTCACCAAAGTTCAGAAAGATCAAAGAACAAAGCACTCTCGGGCTTCTAACATTAAGTTAATGAAAATCATTGACTTTAAAATCTTCATTGGCGTGTGCGGGGATCAAAAAAAAAATTGATAAAACCCAGACATTTCTAACATTTACCTTCTGAAATATAGGAAGTGATGTTAAAAGATCAAAGAGCTTCTGAATAACCATTCTCACATCTTCCGGGAAATACTTTAAAAATGGCCCCATCGCATCTAAATACCTCCCAAGAATTTCCACCAATGCTGGTTCTGTCCATTTCAGATCAAGCAACTGCCCCAAAATCCCTGCAAGCCAAATACAAATTAACCCTTATAGGACAGTTTGAAGAAACAAACAAAAGCTTATCCTCAATCTAGAAAATGCAAAGGACCTTCAATTATGCTACGCAAGTCGTGCAGCACAAGTGGAGAAGAAAGCAATCCAATATCTGTTCCCCCATCAAAAATAGCACTAATGGTTGTATCCAGCGCAAGTTGTGTGCCTTCTAAAACTGGAAGATCCTGTAAGAAAAAAATCATCACTCAGGATCTACAACAGATTTCCTCAAGAAAAATATTGCATAATAGTCAAAAATAAAACAAGGAAAGTCATAAAAATCAGCTTGCACTCTTAACTCCACACAAAATTATAGACAATGAAGTTTCTAAATACAACAATACATTATGTCTGCATAATGTAACAAGTATAGCTCTGGTGTTCAATTTGTGTTCCATATTCACACAAAGGACTTAAGTAATGTATCTACTTACTTGAGAAGGGATTGGTCCAAATGAATACATCTTTATCATCGCAACAACTCTTTGAGAAATTTTGGAAGCAGCTGTTACAGGTCGTTGAGCAGCAATAAGGCGAATAAGCTCAAGCTGCATGACACCAAGGACACTGGCATTACTAATAGATCAAAGCAAATGTCCAGACAAAAGTAGAATTAATAAAGATTACAGACATTAACAAGAAACAAGCAAGGATCAAAGAAACTTTTGATGATTGTTCAGTAATGGAGCAGATAACATGGGAGCTGTAGCTCAACTTGTTAATGCATAAATGGTGCAAATGGCCAACTAGGGATGTAGCTCAATTTGTTAATGCATAAATGGTGCAAATGGCCAACTAGGGCTGTACCTTTTAGTGATGTCTTAACAGCAACAAGGTTGCAGTCTACAGGCAATGCTTGCTTTGGGGGCATACCAGCGTAGATCCATGTTAACCCCGGATCTATCAAGCGCCGAAAGGAATCAAATCCTTTGCACTATAAATTTTTTGATCATTTAAGATGGATCTAGGCTTCTTTAGTCTCACTCAACTAGGTGAAACTCAGAACTCAAAACTTATGCAGATATGGATATGTGAAAATATACATTTGATGATTGTCAAGACATATATAGCAGTTTTTATATTTCGTATAGAGATATGTTTATTTTCCTTGTATATATGTTTTACTAACATAAAGTATTACTATCATTATTTGTTATAAGTATTATATTTTTTTGAAACCAACATATGATGACGTAAGCATTACTCAAGTACGTGACAACATCTCTATCATACTGGGTTGTAGATTTAGTGCCTTCCGGCCCAATAATGATAATTTATACATATTTGAAAGCATATGCAGATAAAGGTACAATAAGATAATTTAATTAATGTCCAACAAATGACCACAAAAGTAGGTTAACTGGACTAACCGATACAATCCAGTGTAAATATAGTGGGGCTGTGCAAAAGCAACTCCTAGATCAATACTGAAAGTAAGAAGCAAAAGAAAAAACAGATCTAAATAACTAGTTAGAAACTATAAATTAGCAGTCCAGAAAAAAGATATAAAAGAGTATACCTGTTATGCTGCAACAAGAGGACCAAAAACTGAGGATCTCAGTGTTGTGCAAGGAAGGAAAAGAAAATGTGAAATCCTGCGAGTCCTAATGACCAAGGCTGAGAAAAGGGGCCTAGGTAGGGGCTCATTGTCATAGTCATCAATCACTATGAAAGGGCCAATGCATCAACAGATGATATCCCCAAGCAGTGATGCCACTGAGGGGGACCGGCTGTACAATCCTAGGGGAGATGACCAAATGAGGAAGCCCCGCTCTCCTACCATCCAAGGTCAAGGGAAAGAAACTCTGATAGAGGCCTGGCCACCCAACTGAAACTAGGGAGTAGTTTAGCGATCAAGTGTACTTTGGCTCTAGGTCCATCGTCCATCTAGATCTGCTCCACCTATCAGTCTACTGATGTGTGACCTATGGTCTCGAATGGCAACTCCTCACAAGCTTAAAAGATGTACATTAGCCACCTAGAGGGGGAGGTTGTGAAGAAACCTGAGAGGAGACCCACGGCCTCACCGATCTAAGATCGGAGATATCCTAGACCTCAACCTATCGCTTTTTGCCCCAATTAAATAGAGCAACCAAGTAAGAAGTGATCCTCCTAGAAACCTCAAGCCAAGATGGAGCACATAAACACTAACATCTATATCCAAGCACTTATCTCATGAAGAGAGCAAGGCAGCTATTGTTGGGGTATCAAGAGAAAGTCGAGAGAGTCCCACAAATCCTGATAAAGGCAATGGTAACAGCCCTAGATCTCATAATAGAATGAACACCTGAAAATGAAATGCATCTTTATCTCTAGCTGCTGTAGGTGGCAACACTAGCAAGTCCTATCAAGGCACAGTATGTGGCAATCAGTCTCTATCCGAAGTCTATGGGATCCCACCTGAAACTACCCTACAAGGACCCTAAGAGCCTGCATCCAATGTCTCTACGTGTATAGGGTGTGGGCAATGATACCATCCTCCAACTCCAAGAAATGCTCCAAGTAAAAAGCCATCTTCAAGTCAAGGTTCTCTGGTGGTGCAATCCCAGTAACCTGGATTTACATTCTATAGAAGTCCTCATGGTTGGCCTGATTTAAATCCTGCTTTGACAGTTAGAAGTGACCTAGCGCATCTATAGAGTGCTTGAAAGGAGGTAGACAGTCTAGAGAGATGGCCATCAACTAGAGAAGTTGGAACACCTTTGCATACTACTCATGGGCACCTCCAAAGGTGAAAGCTAAGGTGATAGCCTCAAAAAAGTAAAGTGCTAGGTAGATACATTTCTCTCCTACATGTTGGGTCCCCAAAAGTCTAAACTCTATGTAGGAAACAGACCAGGCAAAAGATGACATCAAGGCAAAAACTAAGTCACCTGACACGTCCAAACCCCCCCTCGTGTCACGAATCCTACGTGTCGGACACCAAACGGTAGGACACGTGTCGGATACTCATTTAGAACGTGTCATGTTCACAGGACACGCGTGTCTTGAAAATAGGACACGTGTCCTGCTCAGAAAAGGACCCTGGCTCATGTTTTCTCATGC
>ML776741.1:965599-976819 GCA_009831015.1 Picea engelmannii | reverse complement strand
TTGGCATTTAATCAAGGGCACCATACCCTTTATGTACCTCGATGTTGGTGGAATTGATTGTTGAACTCTTCTGTCATAACCCCAATAAAAATGTACCCTTCACTCAAGTATAAACTCTTTTGTTGAACTCTTCTCTTTGTCATTGTGTCAAGTGACCTAGTGGTGTATCTGCACACCAACCTCTGTCTTATTTGTAGGCACTGGACAGAGAGAAGAGTGGTTGAAGGGAAAGACAAAGATGTGGGATGTGTTTCCTGATGATATGTGTTTGAACAACAATGTTGAGTTGGCAATGTCATCATTTATGTTAGTAACTTAGTAACTTAGTAGTTACTAAGTTAGTACTAGTTGTATGATTGAATTTGTATCATCATCATGTAACTGTTTACAGTTTAATTATTTCATTTTTGCATGTGTAATTCATAATTTAAATTTTGATATATAAATTATATATATATTAAAATATATTTTAATATATATATATAACGTGTCCTCCGTGTCCTATTTCCGGGGGTCGTCGTGCCCGTGTCGAATACTCGTATTTCTGTGTCCTCCGTGTCCCGTGTCCTCGTGTCAAGTGACTTAGGGCAAAAAGGATTGGCCCCGAACTCCACCTGAATAATGGGTTGGGGGACCGTGCATTTCCATTGTATGATGTGCCTACAAAGAAGGGTCCGAACTCTCTCAGTTGTGACCTAGTCAATATGTAGCATACTCAATCCTCAAATCTCTAAGCCATAGAGAACCGTAGGCCTGATTATCATATTCAAGAGGTGTATCTTGGATGAGATGACCTAGAACTGGTTTTAGAAACATTGGCTCTTAAGAAGGCGTTGAGGCCCTCAACACACCCCAAACCCCAGGGGCTAGGGAGCCACCAAAATTTTTGAAGTCATTGATTGTATCTTACCTTCTTTATGCCTTCTTCTTTTGTTGTGATCTATGCCACCAAACGATGTCAATTTCTTTGACTAGTTTGCTTGGCTAACACCATTACTTTTAGATGGCATTTGAATGCTTATGACCAGATGATTGTTTGAACTTTGCTTTGAGTTTAGCTTTGGTTTGATAATCTTTGAGTCTTCTTCACCTATCGTATGCCATGATGATGTGATGATTTCAAAATCCTCTAACTCGTGAAGACCTTACCAAAGTGCCTTTTTTATATTGTGCTAGCTTGATTGTGGTGTCTTACTTTGCTTGTCTAAGGATGATCTAAGAATGGTTTATTTCAATGGAATGGAAATTGTGTGCACGAAGTAATAAGGATACCCATGCTTAAGAATCAAACACATAGTAATCAAAGCAATTATAAACTTGCATTGCAATTAAGGGGTTTTCCTAGCTATGTTACAGAGGTAGTTATATATGATGCTAATGCTAAGTGCTTCATCACTAATGGTTTGCATACCTATCATTAGATTGGATGATTACAGATTGTGTGACGATAACATATAACGAATAGCTTCCACTATTTACATCTATCTTCATATTACATCAATCAATGCCTATTGTGAGTAACACTTAAACCTAATCAATGCACCAACGTGCTTGTTATTCTGAAACTTTTTCAGCCGCAGCAATTGATAAAGAAGGTTGACAAGCATGGGAAAGTCAAAAAATAGGAAATCTAGGGTCAAAATATAAAGTTTCCCTACCTTTTTCCATCAATTATTCATCAAGTTCACCTATCTTAATTAAATTACTCGGGAAATACCTTTTCTCCTAAGCATAGACACATGTAATAGGGGTAATAGTTGTCCCACCATCGTAAACTTAGGCAAATTATAAAATTTACCTATGTTAAGTTGTTGTTAGAGGATATTGCTTGTTGTTTGTTTCCTAATGACTTGTTTGAAGCTTGATTGCATCATTATAGGTAGGCGCCCCACATTGGAATCCATGCACTATGCCTCGAGATCTGTGTACCTAAAATCAGCCATATCTACTCACATTGGGATCTGTGCAAAATTTATTGGGATCTGTGTGATTGCATTGGGATCCATGACAGCACAATGGACGATGACTAGGATGCCACATCATCACCAAGGTGTCCACCTCATCAAACTTGTACACTTGTCAACATATGGAGCATTATATGAGCCACATGGCATATATCCACTTGGGATGTGTGAAAACTCTTCTTCAAGGTGAATTTTCTCTCTCCTCCACACATGGGAAGGTTTCTAGAACCTCCTAGAAGGGGCACACATCACTTTTGGACCAATTCTTTGCTGATGGTTGCAACTTCATGAGACATTCTCCAGATCGTACTCCTCTAGACTAAGTTGAGATTATCTGTGAGAACGCCTATGTGATAGGTGAGTCTTACTCCTCTGGATTGAGTTGAGATGACTTGTGTTGGTCTCTTGTCGTGCTCCTCTGGACTGAGTTGAGATGACTTGAGATGGTCTCCTGTCGTACTCCTATGGACTTAGTTGAGTTGACTTGAGATGGCTCTCTAGTTCATACTCCTCAAGATTTAGTTGAGTTGATTTGCTGAGAGTGACGTCCCTTATGGTTGAGCACATGTGGACTTGTCCCTAGTGGCAGAGCACTAGAGGATGTGTGTGAGACCCCTTGCTATATTTTCAAAGAGTAAGACTATTGTGAAACCCTAATTTGTATTGTGAAGGGTACAAGTCGGCCCTACTGTGTAAAGATAATTAATATTGTGTAAAAGATTAATTATATTATTGAGATGTACAAGTCGGCCCTATTGTGCCAATAGACACATCTATTTGATGAGTTAGGTCATGTATTTATTGGAGAGATACATCCCCATTGTGGATCATATCTCATTCACTCAACGCCTAGCTTGGTGAGCTGAAATTCGGTGCGCACTTTTCTTATGCGCTAGTTTTCTTGGTCATAGAGCACCCTCTTGTGTGCGCTAGGGTTTATGGTGTGAAGGTTCTTCTCTTGGCAATATAGTAAAGGGTTGTTGAGTTTTTCCCTTGGTTGAGAAGGGTTTTCCCAGGATAACTTCTTGTGTCTTGTGCATGGTTATTCTTCTTGTGATCTTGGTTACTGCAGCTATTGTATTGCTGCATTGTTTACGGTTCAAGTTCATGCTAAATTGAAAAGAAACTACATGTGCTTGAGCTTGCATTAAAAATTCAACATTCTCACATGTGTGAATGGGTTTTCATGATTTTATGGGTTAGTTGGGAGAGCACCCTTCTTTAGGGACTCCATATTTACCTGCACGCGTGAAAAGGGTTGAAGACTTGTTCAAATAAAGAGAGACGTTGCTTGCATTCATCCACACGTGTGAGCTTCCAGAAGGAGCGATCCACCTTCTCTCTCCTCTTTGGACCCACATGTGTGAGATATTGTTGGAGACTTGCTCAAATAAAGGAGGGTGCACTTTCTCTCTCCTCATTTGACTCACATGTATGAGGGTTTGTTGAAAATGTCACTCACTTTGAGGAGTTTTTTGTAACCTCCCATGGTTTTCTCACATGGTTTTTCTCTAGCACATGGTATTGGCTCATGGTTTTACCTAGCCCATTGTATGAGCACATGGTTTCATTGTAGTTTATGGTTTTGATGAGGCCTCTCTCTTATTTAAAGGACGTCGTCACTCTCATTCATCATGGTTGGAGATGGAATAAGAAGGCTATTTTGCTCCATTTTGGTGTGTATTTTTCTTTGTTTTCTTATGTATATTGCTCTAGGGTTTATTTAGAAAAATCTTGGCACATGAATCTTACTGAAGGAAGGGTATTACAAGGTAGATAAAATCAAGCAAAGTATGAATAATTTCATCTTGTTTCTTTATTCTTTATTGAAGCTAGGGTTTAAAGTATTAAAATTAGATATCTTAGGATTTTAATTTTTTACTTTGGATTTATATTTAATTAATCAAGATTGTAATGTATGGGCTAGATCTAGAAATACTCTAGTCCCTTCATGAGTTTTGAGATCTAGGTTTCTAAGCTTTCCTTGGAAGGTTTTTTTTAGGGACTTCAACAACAATCAAGGAAAAATTGCATTTACTTGAGGAATCATTTTAGACTCTGTGCCCAATGGAGACACTAGGGTTTCTTTACATCTTCTAATCATCTCTAATTTTATTTTCCATTTCATTTTGGGTTTATTTAGAAATATAGGGTTTCATTGTTACGTCTTTAAATCTAGATTGCAATTTTATTTCCAAGTCTAGGGGCTACTTTGCTTGAGATCCAGCATAGGTTTTGTTATCCCCTAGCCTAGGGATAACTAAGGAGATTACGTCTCAAGGCCCACAGGTCCTAGACATGGAGTACCAAGAGCCAGACGACTTGGGCATGGCCCCAAAGGGCCCCTCTTTTCATCAGTGCAGTCCACTTATCACCAACAGCAGTATCCATCCCACCAGCCTGGTCCTAGAGTAACGTTGGGTCTTGCTCCATGAGGTAATGAGTCTGAGTATCATGGTATGTATCACTCTGATTTTTGAAGCACTTCAATATGGTGTATTGAATCCTTCTTCATTTTATGACGTTTGCTTGGAAATTATGCTATTTGCCTCGTTCATACCTGGAGGGGTGACAAGGTGCCCTAGTAAGTTGATTTCCCTTTAGGATGGGTTGTTGTTGGGTGGATCTATGGAAGGTCATCGTTTGTTCCCTCAATACTTACCATTTTCCATCTTTATTCCTTTCATCTCCCCTATCCTTGTTTGGGCATTGGGATTGGCTACACTAGGAAGGGTTGTACCTTACCTCATCGGAAGAAGGGGCTAAAGGCCCAGAGGGTAAAAGTAGCTGGCAAGAGTTAAAATCCAATGTTGAAACCTTCGAGATGCTTCGCCCAGGGATCCCTGAGAAAGCAGTGAAAAGCTTCTCAGTAAGAAAAAGGGACCTATAAGATACATAAACACTCAAGGTATTAGTTGATGGATAGGGGGTCTCATCACGAACCGGCCTATTATGACCATGGGTATGTAGCAGTATGACACTACCATCTATCTGGTCACCAAACCAAGGTAGTGGCTCTTGGTGGCATAGCCAAGAGAAAGGGGGTCTCATCACGAGCCAGCCTTCTCATTTTCGTGAAATGTTTGTGGATAACGTTGTCACCTCTGGTCATCAAGCCAAGACAGTGGCCCTCAACTATTCTCTTCAAGCACAAGAGCAAAAGATCAAAAGAAATAAAGCTAAGAGTAAAAGGCAATGAATGGGCTAGGAAACAATTGCATTTATGACAAGGTGCAGCTCGCCCTCTACAAAGGCACCCACAGGTAAGACTTTACATTTCCCTGTTATTACATGCACCCCATGCCACCTCATACACTTACATGACCTGGATTAGACCCCACCTGGGAAACATCCCAAACTTAAGAGAGGTTAGCCCAATAGGACACCCAAAGACCTTCTCCAAACCTAACTTGTCAAATTACATAACGTCTTTGAGCATTTGTCTGGGTTAAGGGGGTTTTGATGCACATGTTTGGGTAATTTAATTATTGGATGTGATTTACATGCTATGATCCCTGTGACTTATGAACCCCTGGAGGGCATACTTGTTATTGTTGCAGGACCTTGCTCGGTGTACAGGTACACATGAGGGAATGATTAGCTCGAACCTTCATGGGGGCTTAAAGCCCACAGATGGATGTTGAAACCCCAACCAGGGGTAAGAAGAAATTGAAGACTTGCACCGAGAGAAAGAAGGACGTTGCCTTTGGAGGCACCTTGGCAGACCTAGACCCAGGGGATCTTGCTCTTCCCACATGGACGTTAGCCCTTGAGGACCTTGGACATCACCATCATAGCCCTAGACGTCACCCAGAGCTAGGGTTTCATTTTTGAAGGCATTTGTGAGCCTGGTGACACATGTGGGCATCATTTGGTGCTTCTGGAGGCCAAGCACCCCACTTTTCCAGCCCAACGTTTCACTTATGGGAATCAACGTCACTCTAGAGGGGCATGGCGTCACCCTTGGAGGTCTTTCTAGATGCAAATTAATTTTATTTATGTCAAAATTGAATTTTGTTGTAAATTGGCCAGGTTGACCTTATTTTTGACCTGAAAATTAATTAAAGGTCAAAATTTTGTATAAATAAACATAAAGTACTCTCATTTTTACCTAACAACTTGTCCTTGGAGACAAGAGGTCTTAAATTTGCGCCCTATTAGGGTTATTGGCTGAAATTGTGAGGCGCCACTCTTATTTAAGGCTGAATTCTGCAACTTGGATCAATTTTGGAAGTTTTATGGTGATCCTGCATGGTATTCTCATGATTATTCTTGGTGCAAGTAAGTGAAATCTGCATTTTGTCATCTATTGAATGGTTTATTGTATGGTTTCATTTGCTCATACAAGATTATGAAATTGCATGGTGTATTTAATGCTTGAAGTAAGAGACTTAAGTTGTTACTTTCTTACTTTTTATTTGCCAAGCTTTTCATTAATTGATCTAGTAACTAGTGAAACCCTAGAGCCCTAAATTGCTAGCACTCTAATGGTTTGGACTTAGTTATTGTTGCATAAGTTTTTTACTCCATAAGAAGGCTAAGGAGAGCAAGGCGCTAGGGCCTAGAATTGCCTACACCCTAGCGACTTGTCTCTTGAGGTCAAAGCCTAGGAGGACTTAAGTTACTACTTCTCCTAGGCATTTTCCCTCTTAGACTTGTGTGCATCATCATCACTGAATTGCAGCCTTAGAAGAAGTCGTCCACCTCCACTCCATTACCCTTGAAGGCACTAGTCCTCCTCTCTTACCTCTTGACAAGACTCAACTCAAACTCCTTCACTTCATACTCAAACTCTTTCACTTTATACTCTACTAATTTGCTAACCTAGTCTAGAAATACTAACAGCTAATTTGTTGCTGTCATAATCACTGCTACAGCTATCATTGTGCAGCTTATATTAGCCTACTAACCATCTAAGTCATCCCAGAATTTGTATAAGGCAAGGTACTATCAATAAGTGTTAAAGTGTATGTTTAATTGCCTTTTTAGAGTGCAAATTCTGAAGGTGTTACCGCTGTCATAGCTTCTATTACAGCCATTGTTGCAGCCCTTAACAGCCCTAAAATCATCCGTAAAACCATTGGGCATTTGTACTAAGCAAACCATAATCATTGGATTAATCATTGGATATTGAAGTAGTGTCTTATTGCTCTATTATAGTACTTTTCTGAAGTGGTTTTATTGCTGTCATCATCATTAATTAATGTTGTTTGGACAGCCATTTAAGTCATTCCTTGACTTGTATTTATCTTGAAAGGTGTGAGTGACAAACCATTATCAAGTTTGCAAGACTATTGTATCTCTTCCTTGTCGTCATAACTTGCACCTTTCAAGATACATTGCTGCTACTGTGATCTCACTTTCATTGTATAGTAACTTGTTCAGACAGCACATAATTTGTTTAAGAAGTCATTGATTATAACAGTTGCTACTAATGTTTGATGTTTCATTGGTAAAGGGCAGGTACAAACCCATTTTCATTTTTCCTTGTCCCTTTCAACTTCACCAAAGTCACTTCTTTTGCTGAGTGGCCTAGAGAGAGGGGTGGGTTTTCACTATATCTTTTTTCCCTTCATCAACAAACTAGGTCCCGGGACATCTCCCTTGGAGTGAGGCTTTCCTCCTCCTAAAGAAAAAGAGGTTCCCTAATGGGGTGACAGTGATAGGGTTGTTAGAAAAATAGATGTGCTCGTTTCACCATAGACAATATAGCAATATTGTCACCCAACCATAGGCACAAAGGCCACCCCCAAGCACCTTAACCTTGACAGACAAAATAATTCCGGAAGCAATCTAATAGCCAACCAAGGTAGCGCACCTTTCTCCAAGGCTAGTGCACCAAGCAAGAATAACCAAAGACCAAGCAGAAAGTCCAAACCATAACCAAGAGACCAAGTCACCACTGTTGCAACTGCAATTGTCCTCCAGTCATGCGCACTTCTTGTCCTTAAGCAGTTGTGAGTGAGTGAGTGACAAATGAACTTTAGCGCCCTTTATTTATACTGCTCTATCTCACTTGACTGGGCCGACTTCTCTTTCTGGAGGCTAATAACTCAATATTAAATATTCTCTTGAGTCGATTTGTCTTCTAGGGCTATTATCCAATGTTTTAGGGTTTCTCTTGCTTCCCGGAATATTCTAGTCTTGTCAAAGATTACACGTGGAGGTTAATACCTCCCGTAGCTACCATAATATCAACACTCCCTCCTAGTTGGGGAGGTATTAAAGGCAATGGTCTTGAGCACAAACATACCATTCAACCAGTAGCATCATCATAGCCACACAAGAAATCTCATGATCAAATCACGAGCACCATCATCACTATCCAACTAGATAGTCTCCATGGCAATTGGAACAATGCCATCCAATAGAACACAATTGTTTCTATTCATCGTAGTATACAACTACTATCCAGTGGTACACAACCACTCTCAGCAGCACACTGCTACTAACTAGTGACACACAGTCACTACCATTGGATCACATCCATCACAGTAGCATACAACTATTGTCCAAAGACATACAGTCTCTACAACAATCATATCATCTGATATCAATCTGCATAAAAATTATTATGATACAAACTGAGTCATTTGGGCCATCCTTCCACTCACATCTGTGAGATCTGGAAGAGCATTTGCCCTTGGAAAGTGAAGCATCAGTCATGGGCTATCTGGATTATTCTTCTCAAGCATAGAAGAATAATTGTCCCTGATTTCTTAACCTGGACCATTCACCTAACTGGGCCATTCTTCCAGCACTAATCACAGTGCAACCTGGAGAGAATGAGTCTGCCCTAGGGAATGATTGTCCCTGATTGTTGAACCTGGAACATTCACCTAACTGGGCCATTCCTCCGACACTAATCACAGTGCAACTTGGAGAGAATGAGTCTGCCCTAGGGAATGACTGTCTGAACCATTTCCTAAGGAAATGACTGTCATGCACCAACCTCCAAAACAAACCATTCTTCGAAACTACTCACAACTGTGAACTTTGAAAGAATCACTGCCCGGAGAGGCGGACCATTCTACTTGAACACTACTCAGAGTGGCTGCCAAGAAGAATGATTGTCCTAAACCATTCCCCCACACTGGCCACAAGGGGAATCATTGTCTATGCTACATCAGCAATCTATCGAACCATTTTCAATACGAAAATGAATGTCCGATCTGGACCGTTTTCCGAACTAGAAAATGATTGTCCATCAGAAATCTCGAACCACTTTCCGAACTGGAAAGGAACTGCCCAACCAGGACCATTCTCCGAACTGGAAAATGACTATCCATAAATAAATAACATATCAGTGCTCTCTCCCAACCTGGGAGTAATCACTTCCTTTTCCAATAAGGAAGTCGTCTCCAAGAGCCCCAGCTTGTCCCTTAAGTACGCAAACTTTTCATCTTGGACAAAGGCTTTACCAAAATATCCGCTCTCTACTCATCTGTGGAGAAATACTGGAGAACCACTTATTCTTCCATAGGTATTGTTTCACTAGCCATCTTATCCTCTAAGAAATAAATATGCATGATATGTACAGGAACTATGTAAACATGGTATGTACAAGAACTATGTTACAGAAAAATATTGTTAACTTGACTAGAAGAAGAAATCTGCTTCATCCTGCTTGACTTTCTTTGAGGGTTCTTTTTCTTCGACAATTGTTGCTTCATGTGTTTCCTTTCTTTTCTTTAACTCAGGACAATGGTTCCTCTAGTGACCATATTTTCAACAGTTGAAACATTGTATTTTTGACATATCCTTTTCTTCATTTGGTTTCTTCCTTGAGTCAAACTTCTTCTTATTCCTAAATTTCTTGAACTTTGTTGTGTAGGCTTGATCATCATCTTTCTTTTGGGATTTCTCTTTTGCACTAGTCCTTGATTCTTCTTGTGCACAGCAAGTCCAAAATTCTTCCAACGTGGGATACTCTATTCTTGTGTTCATGTTTGCGACAAATGCATCCCATGTCTTGGGAAGGCCATTGAGTACTATATTTACTAGTTCCTTTTCTGAAATGATTTCCTCAATAGCTTATAGTTGATCTCTTAACTGAGAGACTCGTACAAAGTATGATGTTATACTGTCATCATCATTCATTTTCATATCACAGAGCTCATTCTTCAGACTCATCACTTGTCCAGTATTTCTGACTGAGAGGAGGTTAGTTAGGGCATCATACATCTTCTTAGATGAGTCAAGATGAGAGATGTAGGGTATCAAGTGGTATTTTACATAGTCCACTATGATACTCATAGCATTGATGTCATTGTCCTTGAACTTCTCCATAACTGCAACGTTCTGAGGTTCCTTCTCTTTTCCTGCTTCAAACTATGGTTCCATGATCTTGCCTTTCACGATATCCAACTTTATTCTTGGCAAAGATGAGATCAATCCTTGTCTTCCATGCTCTGAAGTTAGAAGCCCCTTCTAACTTGTTTTCAGACTTCATAGAGTAAGTCATGACTGCTTTGACTCGGTCAACCTTTGACTTTGACTTGGTCAACCTTTGACTTTGACCAAAAACTCACACTTGACACCTTAGCTTGCTGAGAGTACCAGGAGGTGCGCTAGGCTAGGACGCACGAGGCTATCCAGGAATTAGGTCATGCTCTTCACTTAAGGTGCCTCAACAAGAGGCTTAGGTTTTCGTTGTTGCAGCAAAATTTTGACTGCAACTAGAACTGCAACTGAGTAAATCCTCCCAATCTATCTTCCAGTGGTTAGACTGTCCGAAGATAGTCTGGGCCCATAACCTATTAGAAAACTAGGTGTGCTCATTTCACCATAGACAATATAGCAATATTGTCACCCAACCATAGGCACAAAGGCCACCCCCGAGCACCTTAACCTTGACAGACAAAATAATTATGGAAGCAATCTAATAGCCAACCAAGGTAGCACACCTTTCTCCAAGGCTAGCGCACCAAGCAAGAATAATCAAAGACCCAACAGAAAGTCCAAACCATAACCAAGAGACCAAGTCACCACTGCTACAGCTGCAGTTTGTAGAAATTCCGAGGTCCTATGAGGCTGCCATCTAAGGTCTGTCCTTGACCTTAGTATGGCTCTAAGTTTCAACTGTATGGCTGTCTTCTTTTGCTGTTTTAGGTCAGCAAACAGTCATCCCACTTTCTGCTCAATGTTTTATAGGTTAAGTGCTCTTTTAAGGTGCCCTTGCAAGTGTTTTCTTATCTCAATGTTAGCACATGCAATATAACTTAAAACACATAACACTACCTCTAGATCTTGAACT
>ML776741.1:930209-948858 GCA_009831015.1 Picea engelmannii | reverse complement strand
CTCTAGTTATATGGCTTTGATGTGTGATCTCCTAGAAAAGGAGCCTACCTGCTTTGAAGAAGCCATTCAAAAGAAAGAATGGGCAGATGCCATGACAGAAGAATACCAATCCATAATAAAGAACGATGTATGGGAAATAGTTCTCAAACCAAATAGCAAGGATGTGGTATCGTCCAAATGGCTCTTCAAAATAAAACATGTTACAGATGGAAGTATTGAGAAGTATAAAGCAAGATTTGTAGCTCGTGGCTTTTCTCAAAAAGAAGGCATTGACTATGAAGAGACATTCGCTCCTGTAGCCAGATACACTTCGATCAGAACCATCATTAGCCCTTGCAGCTAAGATGAAGTGGAAGTTACACCAAATGGATGTAAAGACAGCCTTCCTAAATGGTGTCATCGAAGAGGAAGTGTATATAGAGCAACCTCAAGGATTTAAAGTTGAAAACAGGAAGTCTCATGTCTGCTAATTGAAGAAAGCCTTATACGGATTGAAGCAAGCTCCTAGAGCTTGGGATGGCCGTATAGACAGTTTTCTGACAAGCTTGGGCTTTACCAAGAGTAAAGCAGATTCTAACCTCTCCTTCAAGGTTATGAACGATGAGCCAGTAATACTGTTATTGTATGTGGATGACTTATTCTTAACTGGAGAAGAAAAGCTCATCACTGAATGTAACAAGAGACTCGCCTCAATATTTGAGATGAAAGACCTTGGCCTAATGCATTATTTCTTAGGTCTTGAGGTATGGCAGAGTCCAGAGAGAATCTTCCTTAACCAAGGGAAGTATGCAGTCGAAATCTTGAAGAGATTCGACATGTTAGAGTGCAAGCCCATGAACACACCCATGGAAACAAAACTGAAGTTGTTGGTCGATACTTCGTCAAAATTGATTGATGCCACGCTGTATAGACAGATTATTGGATCGCTGATGTACCTGACGAACACCAAACCAAATATTTGTTTTACCGTGAACACCTTGAGTCGGTTTCTGGTACGACCCAGACATGTTCACCTAGTGGCTGCAAAACATGTGATGAGGTACCTTAAGGGTACAATAGATTATGGTCTCAATTATGATGGAGATCATGATTTCACATTGAGTGGGTACATTGATTAAGATTGAGCAGGAAGTGTTTCTGACGGGAAAATCACTTCAGGATGTTGTTTCAGTTTGGGATCAGCCATGATCTCGTGGCAGAGTAGGAAGCAATCCAGCATTGCTCTCAGCACAGCGCAAGCAGAATACATTGTTGCGTGTTCTGCTAGCTGTGAAGCTATATGGCTTTGAAAGTTGTTGACCGGTCTATTTGAACTAGAGATGGAAGCAACCACGATCCTATGTGACAACCAGAGCTGCATAAAGATGACAGAGAATCATGTATTCCATGATAAATCGAAGCACATAGAGATCCAATATCATTACATCCGTGACATGGTGCAAAGAGGAGCCATAAAGCTCCAGTACGTTAGCACGAATGAACAGGTTGTCGATGTGTTGACCAAGCCTCTATCTCGTGTAAAGTTTGAGCACTTTCGAGATAAGCTTAGTATAGTCCGAAAGGACCTTCCTCGAAAGGGGGAGTAGTTGTTGTGATGAGACATCTCTTGCTTCCAGCTTCATTGCTGTGATGTAAAGCAAGAAGATGTGATGTGACTAGTATTGAGCTTCCGGCTTGACAGTTGTGACGTAAAGCCAGTCTAGTATTTTGCTTCCAACCTGATGGTTGTGACGTAAAGCAAGAAGATGTGATGTGACTAGTACTGAGCTTCCAGCTTGACAGTTGTGACGTAAAGCCAGTCTAGTATCCTGCTTCCAGCTTGATTGTTGTGATGTAAAGCAGAATGAGCATCTTGCTTCCGACTCGACAACTGTGACGTAAAGCAAGACGATGAGATGAGACTAGCACTGTGCTTCCGGCTAGATAGTTGTGACGTAAAGCCAGTCTAGTATCCTTCTTCCAGCTTGATTGTTGTGACGTAAAGCAGGACGAATATCTTGCTTCCAGCCTTATTGCTGTGACGTAAAGCAAGACTATGAGATGAGACTAGAACTGTGCTTCCGACTTGATAGTTGTGACGTAAAGCCAGTCTAGTATTATGATGGTGAGCCAGCCTCATGCTGTGATGATGATGTATTAGTTTTATACTAATCCATATTGATGCAGATGATGATTGCATTCCTTTGAGAATGACGATGTTGTCGATGAAGAAAACTTCCAATGATTTATAGATATACCAATTAGTGTTCCAAGATGATATTGATGATGATGTCCTCCTGATGTTGTTGATGATAAAGGCCTCTCTCTCGTCTGATGATGTTGAAGAATACCCTTCTTGTTAAGGGGGAGTGTTGAAATAATGTAACTGCAAAGTGTATTCTTATTATTATTTGATATATTATTCATTGGATCAATCCCCATTGTGGATTGATCATGTCGACTATTGTAAAAGGACCAAAACCCCTTTTGCGGATTGGTCATAATGTAATTGTAATAGGCAGAAAGAGAAGTCGGCCCAAGAATATATCAAAGAGGCCCCGGAATATAATAAAGGTGGTTATAACCACCCAGGAGAAGAAGTCGGCTTTGCCAATGAAAGGACATTCCCACACATGCCAGTCTTGTATAAATAAGGAGGCTAGCGCCTCACTTAGACACACACTCACTTGCTCATTGAGAGACAAGTTTCGGAACTGCAGTTGGAGAAGAGAGAGAGAGAGAGAGGCGCATCTTTAGGAGAGGACTTTCTGTATTTGCTTGAGTTATCTCTTGGCATTGCATTGGCTATCTATAATAAGGAAGTTTTGATGTGTTTTCTTCCCCTAGAGGGTTTCCCAGGATAAATGTTGTCTCTTGTGATTGTGTATTTCTCAGTGATCTTGTCTTATGTTGTTGTTATCTATTGAAATGCAAAGAACTATAATAATGGCTTAAACATTAACATCACCAGCTCTGTCTCGTCCACGGTCTCTCTAACAATTGTCAGTTCATCTTTGATTTGAGTGAACTCAATGAGATATGTAACCATTGACTCTCCTTCGGCCATCTTCGTGCTTCACAGCTTCTCTCTGAGCAGCATCTTCCTGCTCTAGTTATCAGACTGATACAGTTTCACTAAGGCCTCCAACATATCCTTAGTTGTCTTCTTGCCACACAGATGAGGAATAATGTGGTCTTTGACTCCATCAACAATGATCCTCCTTGTCTTCACATCCTACTTCAGATGGGCTAGTTGTTGTCTTGGATCAACTAGATGTATTGCTTTCCCTTCAACAAAATCCCACAATCTATTTTCCTCCAACAACAAACCATTCACTTCGTCCATGGACTGAATTTTGAGGCACCCTCCAACCTGTCTTCGAACCTCAGGCTTGCACTGGCCATTTAAGTCAACTGCTCTGACTCACACACTTTTTCTGGTAACTCGTCCCCTTCCTGATTTACAACCTTGTATGCACGGCAAATGACTTGGCCCCTTCTGTATTCAGAGGCTGAGCTCTAAGACCATGTTAATTTCCTATAACTCAACACAGAAATTATTACCAATAATTTACTTTAACCCAAAAATATTCTAGCTGATATAAATTCCCTATAACCCATGTTGTGCCCAATGTTACAAGAATCGGACCAGAACCGGTAAAACCGGTCGGTCCGACTAGGTCACAGGCAAAACCAGTTCAAAACTGCCATTCAAATCACCCTTGACTAGTTCCGTACGGAACCAATTTTTTTTTTCAAACTAGTCTATTCCGTACGGACGAAAAAGTAAAGAGATTTGAAAAAAAAAATTAAAAAATAAAAGAAGGGGCATGCAATGGAAGGTTCTAAAAATGTCTAGAGCCCTTAATAAACCTATAAAAGCAACCCCACCCTATCTATTTCACTCACACTATTCATTTGGGTTCTCTTGAGTTTGTGAGCTAAGGGTTTTTGTTGATTTTAGAGAGCTGATTGCAGGGCTGATTTGGAGAGGTTGCTAGGCTGATTTGAAGCGCTGGTTGTTGGGCTCATTTGGAGAGTTCTTTTGTTGAGATTCTTGGACCAGATTTGGAGCATATTTGGAGCAGAGTTGGAACTGATTTGGAGCTGATTTGGAGGAGACTTGGACAAGTTTTCTTGGGCAGATTTGGAGCTAGTGTTTTTGGGCAAATTTCAAGGTCTGTAAACTATGCACTTACTCCCAAAAACCATAGTGATTACTCTCCTTAGAATTATTGTTGTTTTCTCCTAGCAATTAAAAAAACATAGGGTTTTTATTTACAGATTTGTATTTGTTTCCATGGCTCCTAAAGAGAAGAGGGATCCAACATGGCTTCATTGTCAATTGATTGATGGGAAAACGGTTTGTAATTATTGCCAAAAGGAGGTTGGTGGGGGAGGTATTAATAGGATCAAGCAACATTTAGCCCATGCAAGGGGGAATGTAAAACCATGCAAGAAAGTTTCTGATGAACTAAAACCTGAGATGCAGGGCCATCTTGATGCCTATCAAGCAGATAAAGCCAAGAATAAGAAGGTTCGAAAAGAGGTGGGGAGAAGTAGTAGTGGAACTCAATTTGAGAGTGATCTTCAAGATAGAATTCCTAGTTTTGAGGAATCCTCTACTTTCCCAATCCCTGGGTGTGATCGTTATACCAATCCTAGGGAAGAACATGTTGGTGGAAGTGATGCTAGTGCATCAACATCCAAAAGGCCTTGTGGTAACCTTGAGTCATTTTTTGTGCCCCGCACTACCCCTGGTGCTCAGCCCACTATTGATGCCAAATGGAAGAACATAGAAAGGGAGGTTGCTTGGGAATGCATTGCTAGGTGGTGGTATGATGCAGACATACCTTTCAATGCTGCAAGGTATGTTTATTATCAACTTATGTTGGATGTTATAGCTTCATGTGGTCTAGGCTTCAAGGGACCTGATTATGAGGATATTAGGGGGAATCTTTTAAAAAATGAAGTTGAAAGAGTAAAGGAATACCTCATAGAGTTCAAGGAGTCATGGTCTAAAGCAGGGTGCACAATCATGTATGATGGATGGACTGATCAGCGATCCCGCACCATTCTCAACTTCCTTATTGCTTGCCCTAAAGGAACTATGTTCCTTAAATCAGTGGATGCATTTGTTCAAGTGAAAGATGCTCATTTACTATTTCGTCTTTTGGATGAAGTAGTTGAGGAGGTGGGGGTGCAGAATGTTTTACAAATTATCACAGATAATGCCTCAAATTATGTTGCAGCTAGAAGGATGTTAGAGGAAAAGCATCGTACCATTTGGTGGACTCCATGTGCATCCCATTGTTTGGACCTCATGCTTGAGGATATTGGAAAAATTGAATGGGTGAAAAACACAGTGGAACAACATAAAAGCATAACAAGGTACATGTACAACCACACATGGGTTTTGACCTTTATGAGAAAAAACACTGGTGGAAAAGAGCTTGTCAGGTCAGCTATCACACATTTTGCAACAAATTTTCTTACGTTGCAATCCATGATCGACCAAAAAGCCAACCTGAGGAAGATGTTGTCTTGTGATGAGTGGAATGCATTTCAGTGGAGAAAGAAGGTTGAAGGCAAAGACATTGTTGAAAAAGTGTATGAGAAAGCATTTTGGAAAAGGGTAGAGGAGATAGTGGTATTTAGTGCACCTCTTGTGAAAGTCTTGAGAACGGTGGATGGTGATAAACCAGCCATGGGTTTTATTTATGAGGCCATGGATCAAGCCAAGAAGGCAATAAAGGAAGCAAATCAGGGTAAAAGACAAAAGTATCTTCCTTTGTGGAGAATCATTGAAGAAAGATGGAATAAACAACTCCATTGGCCTTTACAAGTAAGTAGCAAGTAATTTCAAAGTTTTTAAGATATATTATTAAATTTTAACTGCAAATGTTTAAACTTTAGCTAATGTTTCAAACTCATTGACTCTTAATTTTTAACTCTTTGAAAGGTACCATTACACAAAAGATTTTGAAGTGGATGGGGAGGTAAAAGAAGGATTATACAAATGCATTGAACGCATGGTCCCTGATTCCAACAAACAAGATGAGATACACAGCAAACTCTTGCATTTCAATGAGAGTATTGGTACCTTTCGCATGGCTATCGTTGTTCAAAGTAGAACAAAAGATCCACCAGGTAAGTAATTGTAAAGTCTTTCAATTATATTATTCATGGCAAAAATTAAGTCAAACTTTCAAACTCCTTTGCTAAATCTTCTTGGTCTTTACATGCAGCTTATTGGTGGCAGCAATTTGGTAGCTAGTGCCCTAAATTGCAGAAATATGCAGTTTGGATATTGAGCCAAACACGCAGTGCTTCTAGGTGTGAATGCAAGTGGAGTGTTTTTTAGCGTATACACACCAAGAAGCGAAACCATTTAGAACAAAAACGGTTGAATGATATGGTATTTGTTCAATATAACCTTAGGTTGAGGCGCAACCAGTTGTTGAACAAGACCCCTGAATCCATCAACATATTCTTGGATGATGTTGATCCCTCATCAGATTGGGTTGTGGAGACTCAGCCAGCAGCTTTTGACAATGAAGACCTTTCCTGGATGGATTTGGATCCCCAGTCACATCAAGAGAATGTGTGCATTGATGTTGCAACTGTATCTTTGCCTTCTGGACCAGGGGAATCAAGCCAGGCTCGGAATCCCCATGTTGAGTCTACTCATATTGAGGATGTAGATGATGACTCTGAGTCTGAGTCCGAGTCTGAGTCCTCTGAGTCTAAGTTTCAGTATGTAGATTCAGATTATTAGATTGTGTAATCTCTAGCCTAGACTCTAAAGTTATTTTTGGACTTTATAGGCCATTTAGAGCCCTTTTGATGATGTATTTTGATTCAAATATTCATATGACTATGGAGTGCACTTACTCTTAGTGCTATTTTGGTTTTATACACTGTTACTTGTTATATATATATGAGAAACTTTGCAAATTTTTGTATAATGGTTTGGATTCACATGGATGCACATGAATATGTTTTTATTTCAAAATTTGAATATTTTATGTATTTTTTAGTGACCAGTTTTTTGATCCGGTTTTTTTCTGGTTCCGGTTCGATTCTGGTTTTTTTGGTCGACCGGTCCGGTTCTGGTAACTTTGTGGACCCACAATGGTGCGCCCTTGCTTGTCTGTTGTAGTGTGCCCTTCCCATCTCACAAGGATGCGCCCTTCCTCAAGCCCTCATCTCCTCAAGACCTCTTGCGCCCTTCTCCACTCAAGTAATGCACCCAAGTCTCCAAACCCTCGCTCTCTCTTCTCTTCACTTCTCTTCTCTTCACCCAAGTCTCCAAACCCTCGCTCTCTCTTCTTTTCACTTCTCTTCTCTTCACCCAAGTCTCTCAAGTGATCAAGTGAAGAATCTCATCCTTACCCTTTTGCCTCCTTTAGCCTCTCTTTGGCCAAACCTAAAAGACCAATGGCCTAGATTCAATCTAGCCAAGTCTAATCAATAGGTGAGATCTAATCTCAAGAATCTCGCTTAGAAACCCACTTTACTCAAGTTTCCATAGTTTGTTTTATGTCTATTAATTCACCCACAAAGTGACATATTTCACTTTTGACTTAAATCTCCTAAGTCAAAGTGAAATTAGATCATAAAGTAAAGGTACAAGGGCAATAGTCTCCCCCTTTGTGTTTAGAGACTCACAAACACAAGGGGACCACTTTCCAAGGTACCCAAATCTCAACACCGCTAATGGTTATTCGGCCCAGCCTTTTCTGGCCCTGTACAGCCCAAGTACAGCCTATACAGACTCGGCCCTGTCTGGCATGTTTTTTGTTGGCTGATACAGCATCCGTACGGCCCTAGTTGGATGAGAAAACTCGGCCCCGGTACAGCCTCTTCCTCCCTGCCTAATGTTGCATGTAATCGGCCTCTCTCTGTTGCCCAGTACGACCCAAGTACAGCCTCCACTGGTAACCCAAGTCTGGCTCAAAACTTGCTCTTTACTTCAGCTACTAGCCCTCTTCTTCTCTTTCCCAAGCGCCCTTGCCTCAGCTACTATCTCTAGCCCTAGCACCCTCTTCATCTCACTTGCTCAATCACTCAAATGAGGAATGTGTCCTCTCAACCTCAGCCCCTTCATTTGTCCTTCCTTTAGCCACCCTTTTGCCTTGAATGGTGTGCCAAGTTCAGCCTCCAAAGCTCCAAGGAGGTGCACCCCACTTGGCTTTGGCCCCACAACGCACTAAGTCATGCGCCCCACTAGACTAGGCCCCACAATCCACTCAAACAGAAATTTACTAAACTTCCTAAGTTATACTTAGGCAAAAGACAAATAGGTTGATCTGGGTATGTTAATGTGTCCATCAGCATGCCTAGAACACTTAGGCCCATGCTGAGAAAGCTGCCAAGCTACAAAACTAACACTCCCTCTTAGCGAGGGAGATGTCTCCACCTAGATCAATCTATGAACCCATCAAATTTGTTGTTGTTGTTGTAGCTACTCCCTTTAAACTGGAAGACCCTCCTGCTAACTCTGTTGCACTCTAATCTGATGACCTGCTCTCCTCATCCATCAATGTCATATCATACCAGCTGACAAACTTGGAAGTCGTGGATGAAGCCATTCGTCCACTAGACTCAATCTCTAACAAAGATCTTTGATCCAAGATCCCCTTGGACCCCACTACAGGTTGTCCCAACACCCTGTACATCTTACCCTTCCCGATGCCAAGCCTCATTGTTGCATCCAAGGTCGCTTCCTCTAAATGTATGAGTACATGTCCATCCTCGAGCATCACTGCATACACCATATCCTCCAAAACTGATATTGAGAGAAATTAACCTTCAGCTCTGGAACAAACAACACCCCTGCCACCTCCATAGAACCACCTGACTCTAGCTGGAATCTGACACATCCAACCCCCTTCACTGCATGCATGGTGCTAGCCCCACTCCTCACATGCAAGTTTGAGCTCGTCTTCGAAACAGTAAGGAACACCGACCTCATTCTCGTCATATGGCAAGATGATCCATTGTCCACAATCCATGCCCCAATGTCCTCAAACTCTGCAAAACTATTGCTCGAAAGAAAAGCTACCAGAGAAAATTCATCCTCGAATTTCTCAGCAAACTCGTCTATCTCAATAGATGTTGTGGCTACTAATTGTGTCTCCTTGTTGGGACACTGGCTTGCATACTGGCCAGCCTTGTGACATGCAAAGCATTTCACTTTACTCATGTCCCTGGAACCTCCTCCACTGCTCTTCTTCACACGAAGAGCCACGTTCTCCTCCTCTTCATTCTTTGTCTGGCTAGCCTGAGAGGTATCAACTCGCAACTCCTCTTGGGTGAAATCATCACATAACCTCTTCCAATCAAGGAATTTCTCCCGAGCCACCACTCCTCGAACAAACACTTCCCACTGTTTGGTGAAGCCATTCAAGGTTGTCCTCGCCAACTTAGTCTCGTCCACAACCTCCCCAACAGTTGTCAATTCAGCTCTGATCTGAGTGAACTTGTTGAGATACGTAACCACTGACTCTCCCTTGGCCATCTTCGTACTTCTCAACTTCTCTCTTAGCAGCATCTTGGAAGTCTTGGATGAAGCCATTTGTCCACTAGACTCAATATCTAACACAGATCTCTGATCCAAGATCCCCTTGGACCCCACTACAGGTTGTCCCAACACCCTGTACATCTTACCCTTCTCGATGCCAAGCCTCATTGCTGCATCCAAGGTCGCTTCCTCTAAACGTATGAGTACATGTCCATCCTCGAACATAACTGCATACACCATATCCTCCAGAACTGATACTAAGAGAAATTAACCTTCAGCCCTGGAACAAACAACACCCCTTCCACCTCCACAGAACCACCTGACTCTAGCTGGAATCTGACACATCCAACCCCCTTCACCGCATGCATGGTGCTACCCCCACTCCTCACATGCAAGTTTGAGCCCGTCTTCAAAACACTAAGGAACACCGACCTCATTCTCATCATATGGCGAGATGATCCACTGTCCACGATCCATGCCCCAATGTCCTCAAACTCTGCAAAACTACTGCTCGAAAGAAAAGCTACTAGAGAAAATTCATCCTCGAATTTCTCAGTAAACTCATCTATCTCAATAGATGTTGTGGCTACTAATTGTGTCTCCTTGTTGGGACACTGGCTTGCATACTGGCCAACCTTGTGACATGCAAAGCGTTTCACTTTACTCATGTCCCTGGAACCTCCTCCATTGCTCTTCTTCACACGAAGAGCCACGTTCTCCTCCTCTTCATTCTTTGTCTAGCTAGCCTGAGAGGTATCAACTCGCAACTCCTCCTGGTTGAAATCATCACATAACCTCTTCCAATCAAGGAATTTCTCCCGAACCACCACTCCTCGAACAAACACTTCCCATTGTTTGGTGAAGCCATTCAAGGTTGTCCTCACCAACTTAGTCTCGTCCACAACCTCCCCAACAGCTGTCGGTTCAGCTCTGATCTGAGTGAACTTGTTGAGATACGTAACCACTGACTCTCCCTTGGCCATCTTCGTGCTTCTCATCTTCTCTCTTAGCAGCATCTTCCTACTCTAGTTATCAGACTGGTACAACTTCACTAGGGCCTCCCACATATCCTTAGTTGTCTTCTTTCCAGATGAATGAGGAAAGATGTGGTCCTTTACTCCCATCAACAATTATCCTCCTTGTCTTCACATACTTCTTGAGATGGGTTGCTTGCTATGCTGGATCAGTTGGAAGTACTGCCTTCCCTTTAGCAAACTCCCACAATCCATTCTCCTCAAACAGCAAACCCATTTGCTCCCTCCAAAGACTGAAATTTGAGGCGCCCTCCAGCCTGTCTTCAAACCTCAAGCCTGCACTTTGAATTTAAGTCAGTTGCTCTGACTCGCACATTCTTTCTAGTCACATGTCCCACTTGCTAATTCACCCCCTGGTCTGCACAGCAAATAACTTGGCTCCTTCTGTACTCGGAGGATGAGCTCTAATATCATGTTGATTTCCTATAACTAAGCAACCAAAATATTATGCCAATAATTTGTTTAACCTAGAAATTTATATGGCTGATATAAACTCAGAAAATTATGCATACATATTACAGCTGAGTTATAAACCAGAAAATAAACAACAGAAGCATACAGAGAACCAAACACAAAAATTAGACAACACCAGAAAATACCTTAGAAACCACAGTGTGGGGAAAACCAGCAAAGAGGGGCTTGTATTGGGCTTTCAAGAGAAAAATTACATCAGCAGAAATATCAGAAATTTCTTACAAAATTTCCCTGCAAATTTTCTCTTCTTCCTTAGCAAAAATCGGCCCAGTGCCAAAGAAGGTTCTAGAAGATTGAAGGGTTGAAACCCCCTCTACAGCCAAAGAAGTTTATCAAGGGGCCTTGCCATCATTTAATCTATCGTTCCTTGCATTTTGGGGTGATTTGGGGCCTTGGATGAGGGAGGCCGAAATATTGAGAAGCTACAAACAGGGAAGTGTGCAACTCAGCCAGACAGAGGGGTTCCAGTCTTAAAAGGGAAAGAAATTGATCTTGTCCCTATCTTCTTGTAGTTGTGATGCCTTTGGAGGCTTTTCTCTTCAGTTCTTGAGCTTATTGGAGCCACATTCATTCCAGCTTGGATATACTATCTCTGTCTTTCTAGATCTACAGATCTATTGTATGAAGATCATCTATTATCTAAATAAAGGTCAGATTTGAAGTTATTGGTTTCTTGTCTGGTGTTTTATCTCTGTATATTGTTATATCTATGTGTTATTGTGCTATGTTCATTGCTTTTATGTTGTAAATATCATGAAAACTCCATCAGCGCAATCTATATAAAAAACCTTGCAAAAACACAGACAAAAACTTATACAACAAGGCAAAAATAAACCGTGTTCCTGAGAAAAACCACTTGGGATCATTACAGTGGTACCAGAGCATTAAATCCTCCCAATTTGTGGGGATTAGCGCATGCAAAAGTTCGGAGGTATATATATGGGAAGGCACAGAAGACAGACTGGGGAACCTGAGGCAAAAATGGAAGGATCCGATGATGACAGTGAACCACAAGATCTAGCAAGTATAGCAAAAGATTTGAAGACCTCCATACACAACACTCAGTTTACCCTTCAACACCATTTACAGGAGACTCAGGAGACTGTGCACAGGGGACAGGTTGAGATGAGAGAGACCATGGAGAGATTGACAGCTAGCTAGGAGAAGATTGCACTTCCCCTTATGCAGATGAATCATGGTAGGTGGTAGGGATGGCCCAAATAATAATGGGAACAAGGAGGCTAGTGGTTCTACAGGAGTAACTAGACATCACATAGAGCTTGATCATCAGTTGCACACAAAGGGACATAACTTGTTTGGAGGAGGACCTTCTAGGGTGCCAACACACAGTAGAGTTACACCTAGACCTTATATGCCTACTTTCTTGGAAGCTCAGACTAGGCTGCGGGGGAGTGCCCCCCCTCCTCCGAACCTGCTCCTGAATCGCTCTGAAGGGGAGCGTTGAGGGAGCTCGCTCTCTGAACGCTCCCCTTCGGGAGCGTTTTTAGGGAGCGTGCTCCCTCATTGAAAATTGTGCTCCCTAGTTTTTAAGGGAGCGAAAGCTCCCCGAGGAGGGAGCGTGGGAGTGCTCAGGGAGCGTCCAGGGAGCGAACGCTCCCTGAGGAGGGAGTGCACGCTCCCTCCTCAGAGAGCGTTCACTCCCTGGACGCTCCCCGAAAATGCTCTAGCAGCCCGCGCGCGTGAGGAGGTAAAATGGGTGTTTTTTTTTTGTTTTTTTGGGAGAAATGAAGCAAGGGAAAGGTAGCCTAGGGTTAGGTAAGAGGTTAAAACACTCATTCACTCCCTTTTCTCTCATTCTATTTCTCATTTCATTCATTTCACTCATCTTTGCTAAAAGAGGGTTTTGACTCTTGAGAGGGTTCTTGCTAGTTTTTGAGGAGATTGAAGGGAGATTGAAGAGCTTGGAAGGAATCTTGAAGGCTCCCATAGGGAGATTGGAGAGCTCGAAAGAGAGATTGAACTTTGAAGGCTACCATTTGTGAGAGCTTGGAAGGGAGATTGAAGGCTACCATAGTCATATTTAACCACCATTGGCGAGCTAAAGAGGTAGGCTCTTAAGCCCATTTTTCTTTCTTTGTTTTGTTTTTTTTTTTAAATGCATGGGTTGTAAACTAGTATATTATGCTATGTTGAATATTTGAATAATTTCTACTCCTACTCTTTCCCATTTCTCCTCCATCATTCTATTGCAGGTAGCAACTTATTATCAAGGGCCAAGGTTCAACATTCATGATGTTGATGTCAATGTGGTATGCCATTTTGGTTCCATTTTTTATTATAATGATGGTGGTGGGAAATTCACGTCGAAATACCCATGAAACTGATGAAGAAATAGAAGTGGATAGCACATACCAAGGAGAGGAGGAAGGAATGGGAGGGGATGAAGACAATGAAAATGATAGTGATGGTCAGGATCCCCAAAAATCCAAAGAGAGGTACACACCTCTATGGAAGCATGTCACAAAGCTTAGTGAAGGGAAAGGGGGTGGAACAAGGAAATTTATATGCCCCCATTGTCATATAGAATACACAGGTTCCTATACCCGTGTGAGAAAGCATCTATGTGGGTCTATGTGCTGGGATGAAGGTAAGAATATAGGAATCAAAGCCTGTGTGAGTGAATCAAAGCCTGTGTGAGTATCGATTCCAAAGATAGACTCAAATACCAAAGGGAAGAGGAGGTAGCACAAAACAAATCCAAAAGACCAAAGGGTGAACCTAAGAATGCACGAAGAATGTTCACTGGTCGAAGTGCATCCCCCCATGCTACTGCATTCTCGCCTTCGTCTTCACCTAGAACACTATCAGAATTTCTTGACCAAGGTTGTAGAGATGATGTGGATGCAAAAGTTTACAGGTTTCTCTATGCATGTGGTATACCATTCAATGTTCTTCGCTCACCATATTGGCATGNCCATCATTCTATTGCAGGTAGCAACTTATTATCAAGGGCCAAGGTTCAACATTCATGATGTTGATGTCAATGTGGTATGCCATTTTGGTTCCATTTTTTATTATAATGATGGTGGTGGGAAATTCACGTCGAAATACCCATGAAACTGATGAAGAAATAGAAGTGGATAGCACATACCAAGGAGAGGAGGAAGGAATGGGAGGGGATGAAGACAATGAAAATGATAGTGATGGTCAGGATCCCCAAAAATCCAAAGAGAGGTACACACCTCTATGGAAGCATGTCACAAAGCTTAGTGAAGGGAAAGGGGGTGGAACAAGGAAATTTATATGCCCCCATTGTCATATAGAATACACAGGTTCCTATACCCGTGTGAGAAAGCATCTATGTGGGTCTATGTGCTGGGATGAAGGTAAGAATATAGGAATCAAAGCCTGTGTGAGTGAATCAAAGCCTGTGTGAGTATCGATTCCAAAGATAGACTCAAATACCAAAGGGAAGAGGAGGTAGCACAAAACAAATCCAAAAGACCAAAGGGTGAACCTAAGAATGCACGAAGAATGTTCACTGGTCGAAGTGCATCCCCCCATGCTACTGCATTCTCGCCTTCGTCTTCACCTAGAACACTATCAGAATTTCTTGACCAAGGTTGTAGAGATGATGTGGATGCAAAAGTTTACAGGTTTCTCTATGCATGTGGTATACCATTCAATGTTCTTCGCTCACCATATTGGCATGAAATGGTCCAAGCCATCAATGGTGCCCCTAAAGGTTATAGGAGCCTCGGGTATGACAAAGCTAGAACCTTGGGACTTGACAGGGAAAGAGACAAAATCCAAGGTGCTCTAGGAAAATTTACAAATCAATGGAACCTAAATGGGGTATCAATTGTATCTGATGGTTGGACAAATGTGAAAGGCAAGCCATTGATAAATATTTTTGGTGTGTCTAAGAGTGGTGTGATCTTCCTTTCAGCCCATGACTACTCAGATCGCTATAAAACAGGGATTAATATTGCAAATGCCTTGCTTAAAACCATTCAAGAGATTGGGCCCTGTTGACCGCCTATTCAACTAGGGGGTCAACTCCATGTGCCATGAAGAGATGCATCATCAGATGCTAGTATGTCGAAGACTTTTTGGTTCTACTGGGCAATTTATGCCTCCAGCACAATTTTTTGTAAACGGAATTTTCGCACCCCTGCGTGGGTTAATAATGTAATAGGTCTACATGGATCATAATTAGGTCGGTTGCCTTGGGATTTCTTCATTGGGAGAGTTCCTTTCACCGAGGGTTTTTTATCCTCAGGTTATTAATTGGGTTTTTCAACCTTATGAATTTCCCTCGAGTTTTTCCCTCACACCAGCAATAATTCCTCCAAAGTGGTGAAGAGCGTCCTAATGGAGTTATCCTCTGGTAGCTAGTGTTTAGAAATGGTGTAAATAACCATGTATGACATCTTAGAAAGTTTCACGGAATTCCAGCGAGTCTAGATAGGTTTTTTTTAATTAATTAAATTTAATTAATTTTTCTAAGGCTAGAAATTTAATTATTTAATTAATTAATTATTTTTGAGCAAATATTGTAAAACCTCAGTCCTTGGGCTTTTGCTAGGGGTATTTGTGCTCAAAAGAAATGGAATGAGGCCCCCTACACCCTTGGAGCAAGTTTCAACTTGGTTGGACAACTTTTGCTAAGTGTTTGTCCACCAGGAGTCTCAGTCAGTCAAAACAGCAATTTTAATTGCTAAGTCATGACATAGTCAAAATGTCAATTTTGTAATTTTGAGCTAATGGGGTAAAGTAAAGGTGAATAAAGGTGAGAGAGATGATTCCTAACCTACCCAACCCATGTCCTAACCTTTTCCAACCCCCTTACCCACTCACTCACTCAAACCCTCACGCCCCTAGGGGGATTTGCTCCCCCTCCACATGCAAAAACGTTTTAACTTGGGTTTAATTGAGTTGTGGGCCCCTTCCTCCACATGTGCGCCCTTCCTAGCCTTCCAACTCACCTAATAGACATATCCCACTCCCACTCATCCATTCCACCTCATCAATCATCAACAAAACCCTAAGTGGTGCACCCCTCTCCTTGAGATTCCCTCCTTTTCTTTGGGTGTGACACTTGGCAATGATCCAAGAGGGGTCGTTTTGCCTCTTGAGGTATAAATAGAACCCCTCCCTCACTCTTTTCCTGACCATTCTTTGAGCTAGAGTTATGCTACTGATTTTTCGCCCCATCTCTCTCTCTTGTTCATCTTGCATCCACCCACATTTCTCTTAAGAGTGTTGGAGCAACTTGTTGCTGCAAGACTCTCCCTTTTGGATTAATAAAGAAGCTTTGGAGGATTTGAAGTAACCAAGAGTAGTCTGGTTTTATTCTTGCGCATAAGGTGATATTGTGTTTTTTTGGGCATCTTGTGTAGTATTGAGTAGATTCTTGGGTAAAGTAGTTTACTTGGGTAGGTTCATCAATAGTAGTATTGTTGATCTATATATGTTGGGTGGCTAGTAGTGTAAAGTATTTGATATTGTTAGTTCATTCAATCATATTATCTACTTGTATACCTCACGTTTTGTTTGAAGTTTTGCACGTTTGCCTCTAGGGTTTGTTGGGATAGCCTCAAGGAGGAGTCTACCCTCAAGGCCTATTCAAACTCCATGCTTTTCCTAATCTGATTTTCTGTTCACTTCACATCATATTTCAGTTAGCTAACCATCATAGATAGGTCATCTAAATCAATTTTTACTTGAATATTTTATGTGAAAAAATTTTGCCTAAAAAACAGAAATTTTTCTTAACTTTTCTTGTGTTGTGCAACATTTCCAACAAGCAATAGCTTGCTGGTTTTTGCAGGAACTTACCAGGTCAAGGGGTTATGCTGCCCAAATTCGGTCACACAACACTCCAAAAGTCTCTCATTTGAGTGGGTAACGAACCTCCCCTCTCTCCTTCATCTTTCTAAGCATTTCTTGTATCTAGTTTCACTTGTTGTAAGTTAATTTTTTGCCTATACCTTGGGAGAGTGATTGGCATGGCCAACCCCCCAAAATCGTGAGGCTAGGGCATAGCTTCAATTTTCAGCAATTTGTCATTATTTTGCCCCACTTGTCACTAGGGCAAGGACATGTGGCTAGTTTTGTGCTAGTAGTAGTTGTTTTCTTTTCGTATTAACCCTCTTTGGCACAACAAAGGTAGGCTTGCCTCCACCTTGTGCCATTCTAAGTGGTGTATGTTTATTTTTGCTTTCCATTTCAAGTTTTGTCTCATGATTGCCTACACCTTGGGTGAGACATCCCCAATATCGTATGGCTAAATTAGTTATGTGTTGATGATTTGCTTATGCTTATATGATTAAAATTATTAGAGGTAGATATCATACACATACCATATCTTAGCTTAAGCCCTTGAGGCACAATCTTATTTGCATGCTTTAAATTTCATCAAGTTTCATAACACATGTTTTAAATGCAATATCACATGGTTTAAGTGTTGTGGTTTGAAAGTAATCTCTTAAATCTGCAATTAGCTTGTCTCTTAAGGCATTTGCCATCATTTAAGCTTGAAATATATGTGGGGAATGTATATGGTGTAGGGATACATTCTTATTTCAGCAAGTACATTTCATTTCTTGGCACATTTTCTTAATGCAATAACACACATGGCTAAGTGATGATGATCTAAGGCAATTTTCTTTTATATTGGCAAGTTGTTCTTGTCCTTTCGTAGCATCCATTTCTTTCAAGCTTGCAAGTATATATGGTTAAATGAATGACGATGGAGTAACTCTTTATTTCAGCTTTCCTTTACATGTTTTATATGTGTCTACATGCTTCAATTTCATGATCTGCAACACATCTTTTGGGGCTGAATAAGTTTCGGTTTTGGGCATATTTCACTAATTTAGGACAAGTAAAAGTCACTCAAACACTCATAAACACACTAAAATACTTAGTCCTTAGGCATAATAACATATTAGACTTAATAGGACACCTAAATTCACCATCTTCGCCATCTAAAACGGGGTTTGAGGAATGCAACGGAAGGTGCTAGGCCACGGACAGTCTCACGACGCACGGCGTCCTTTCCGGGAAGTACTCGGATCTTAGGGTTGACCTGTGAAGCTAGAGTGGGCCTCGTTGCCTTACTTCTTGAGCATCCAGCAGCCATTTGGTAATTGGGGGAGGAGGATTTTGGTTTGACACTTAGCTAGGGGTAGTAAATCTTTAATAATCTTTAAGCAACTTTTAATCCACTTAGTGTTTTAGGCATCACTTTCTTGGGTACATCTTATGGTTGTTTGAAACATTAATTGCAAGCACACCTTTTTTAATTTTACATGCAAGTACACTTCTTTGTGGATTAATTATCTAAGTGTCAATCTTTTAAATATTATTGAGCACTTGTTCTTTCAAGCCTTTCATTTTATTTGTTGAGTGTTCTTAATGGTGTGATCCCTCAAAAGATAGCGCATCCCATTTGGAGGCATCATCTTGTTGGATCTTGAGTGTAATGACCCTAATTGGATAAATGTTTAAGAAATTATAAGTAAAATTAATTAGGGGATTAATTGGGTTAACAAGGTATTAATTAAACAAAGATGATTTAATGATATTAATTAAGTGAGTTATTAATTAATTAAAGGATATAATTGTGATTAATTAATTAATAATTTAACTACAAATTACGTTTAATAAC
>ML776741.1:893508-912283 GCA_009831015.1 Picea engelmannii | reverse complement strand
GAAATTGAACCCTTGCTCCACTTAGAAATCCTTGATGGTGATGATGATGGTTGTTAAGTTGCCTCCACAGTGATTGAGGAAAACCACAAACCCTTCTCCTTCCTTCTCCACAAACAATGATTTAGAAATGACCAAAAAAAAGTCAAAATTCGGCCTTATGCCCGCGGATTAAGACGCCCAGCGACTTTTAGGGTAAAAGTCGCCGACTTTTACAAAAAGTCGCGACTTTTTCAAAATGGTAAAAGTCACGATTTTTTCAAGGTTAAAAATCGGGAGGGGGAAAAAATCGCGATTTTTTGAAAAAGTCGCGAAAAATCGCCGACTTAATCAACACTGCTATTTGTTAGGGTCGTCTTTGTCATACTTTGATTGTTGCGGATTTGCAGACCCGAACTCTCGTTTGTTCTGGTGCTTAAATTTCTGCACAATTTTAACAGCATATCGATAAGCAACACCGAGTGATGAGATGTCCAGAAAATCCATTTCAATCTGGATGTATCTGTGTAAAGCCCCACAGTATTTCAGAACCAAATGTCGCTTGGAGTCTTTGATACCCAGCTTGGTGCGCAAGGTATGGAAGGTATTGGTGAACTCCAGAACTGCTTGGCCCCTCTCTTGCCGCAGTGTGGTCCATCTCATGTACTGGTCCTAATAGTTGCCAACAGGGTAATACTGTTCCTTTACCGCATCCACAAAAAAATCTCAAGTGGGCTCAGCCCCATATATTCCAAACTCCTCTATGGAACTTTGGTCCCAGTAAGTTTCCCACCAATGTTTGACATGAGGGAGAGCTTTAAGGAGTGCGAAGGTGATCTTTTCTTTGTCGGAAAAATTGTGAACAGAGAAATAACCTTCTAGCAGAGTTAACCATTTTTCTAGGGCTTCTGCATCTATCTATCCTTCAAATACAGGAATATCAAAATTAACTTGAACCTTGAAAGGCGAGGTGCTTCCAAAGTGGCCGCTTGATGCGCCTGTTGCTATCAGCAGGCATTGAAGGATGTGGGAAAAATTCTCCATCATTTCGTCCCTCTGTCGCGTGAGAGCTTGCTCGTGCAACAGACTGATAGGATCGTCTGCTCCGTCGTTTTTCTTTTCTTCCGCCATTGAGGGTTTCTTGGGTGTGCGAGAGCGATTGTCTTCAAGAGAGACAAGCTCGAGACCCAAGTTGCTATACTCAGACCTCGTCGGGGACATGCACTGAAAAAAACGATCAAGAACAGCCTGCTCTGATACCACTGATCCGGATTATTTTCGGCACGAAATGAGATCGGAGATATAATAAAGAAATGCACAGAGATATCGCAGTTATTCAATAATATAACATAAATGTATCAGAGATGCAACCATAAACACAAATATACAGTAATACACAATTTCTATTAATGAAATAAATGTACCGAGACTGTAAAAATACAGAGTGAAAGACTCGCTAGAATGGTGGCAGCTTATCTCTGAGAAGAGATGTGACGGCTACTCGCATTCGCAAAAAGATGATTACAATGAGGCTCTAAAGGCCTTTTTACAATAAGCAAGAATGTCAAAAACCCTAGACATCCAAAAACCTAACCCTAGGAGATGAAGCGCCAAAAGTCATGTGGGCCCCGTTTGAGTAAGTCAGTACATCAACTTCTCGGGGTCATAACTTTTGCATACGATCTCTGTTTTAAACGTGTGATAGCTCGTTGGAAAAGTATCGTCGAGGAGATTCATTTTGGGGGCTCAATTGTGCTTTCGGCTACATTTAGAACCTGGATCTCGAAAAACCTTCATTTGGGCCCTCAAAATGGCCCCGGAAGTTAAAAACTACTACAAATAGTAAATTTCCAAAATTGCCAGAAAACTGTTTTGAGCCAGCCGGAAAAGGTAGGTGGCCACCGATATCCACCTGGATTAGAAGGAGAGGGAGCTACTTATGAGTTTTGCATGAGGAGGGGGTGCACTTGAGAAGAGGGGTGCACCATCTTCTTGTGGGAGGTTTTCTTGAGAAGAGGGGTGCACCATCTTCTTGTGGGAGGAGACTACTACAAAGGCAAAGGCAAGCAAGAGTTCAAAGGCAAGCAAGAGCAAAGGCAAAGCAAAGGATCGGGATAAAGACAAAGCAAGCAAGAGGAAGAAAGGCTCACCAAGGCAAAGGGCGCCTTACTTCACAAGGCTTGTGGGGAGGTCTTCAAGGAACTCCAAGGCATCCGAGAGTGGTTGCTATTGTACCAAGTTCACTTGTATATGTTTCCTGTGCTGTTCATTTTGTTTTGAGGCCTTCTATATGTATCTGCTCCAAACTGGTTTTCCCCATGGAGGGGTTTTTCCAGTGTCATGTTGACCAAAAATCTATGTGTCAATTTTATGCATGCTTAGAAGTGTAGATCAGCATTTTAAAGTTAAAGATCTAGAGGTAGTGTTATGTGTTTTGATGTATATTGCATGTGCTAACATTGGGTAAAGAAAACACTTGCAAGGGCACCTCAAAAGGGCACTTAACCATCAAATATTGAGCAGAAAGTTTGGTGACTATTTGTTGTCCTAAAAACAGCAAGAAAAGACAGCCACACAGTTGAAACTTAGAGCCATACTAAGGTCAAGGACAGACCTTAGATGGCAGCCTCATAGGACCTCAGAATTTCTACAGGAAGAGGAAATTGGTTGGCTTGCCAAAAACCAAGGACCAGGAGGATATTTGTTAGGCATTCCTAACTAGAAAACAACATCAATTGGTATTCAAAGAAGGTAAAGGCTGGAGGGCAAAGGCAGTGCTTGAATTGGTGCATACAAACATCTGTGGTCCAATGAGGAAAATCTCAATGATTGATGCCAGGTATTTCTTCTTGTTAGTTGATGATTTTTCTAGGAAAACTTGGGTATATTTTTCTGAAACAAAACTTAGATAAAATTTCAAGGCTGTTTTTGAAAAGGAGTCTAGTAAATGTATTAAGCTCCTCCGAACAAATAATGGAGGATAGTTCTGTTGAAACGAGTTTGTTGAATTTTACAAGGAAAATCAGAGACATTTTACCACTCCCTACTCCCCAGCAAACTGGAGTTGTTGAAAGGAGGAACCACACAGTTATGGAGATGGCTAAATATCTGCTAGAGCATGAGGAAATACCTAACAAGTACTAGGCAGAAGCATTACACACCGCAATGTAATTGTTAAATATATATCCCACAAAAGTAGAGCAGAAAATTACTCCAAGGAAAACCTTGTAGGATGCCCCTTCCCCAGAATATCCAAATGAAGGCCAACCTAAACTGCCAACCACAATAGCGGCTGGTAACACCGAGGAACTCGACCGGATTTGAACATGTGACCTATAACCTCCTTGTATTGTGTATTGTGCTAAAACACACTCGAATCTCACAATATAAAAAATACTATAATAAATATTAAAAAGTTGGCAGCCCCAGCCAAGCACAAAGCTGTCCCCCAATCTCCTTTTACCTGCTACAAAGGATAAGGTTAAAACAAAATGCTTATAGTTTGAGATAATATAATAGTAGTTAGGTGGTCGAAAATTGACCCTTCACAAATTGAATGATTCCAATTTTTCAGACCCAACACAATGTTATGCCAAAATAAAACTAGTTCAACTGCACTGGTAACTTGTAAGTTGATCCACGATATTGAACAATTATTTAGTAATACACTAAAAACAGAAAATAAAATTAAAGGAGCTTTGCATGTTTCAACCAATAATGGAAATGTAGAATTTTTCAGAACCAACATAATGTTATGAAAAAATACAACTAGCTTGACTGAGCTGGTAAGTCGATCCATAATATTGAACTTCATTTAGTAATACACTAAAAACAGACAATAAAATTAAAGGAGCTTTGCAGATTAGAACCAATATGGAAATGTGATTTCCTAATAGGGAATTTAGTGATAGGCAATTTTTTTTGTTTAAACTTCAAGTATTTGAGTAAACTCAGAATATGAATAGTCAGATGATGACTTGTCATATGAAAGGATAAATTTCTATATTTTGATGGATGACTTCTAAAGTCCTGTTTATTTCTCATGTCACTATTTATGAATAACAAATGATTTTTTAAGCATTCATTTCCAACTTCCTGGAAACTTCAGGTTTTCATTTTTCATTCATTCATTCTCACTATTTTTGTTTCCCTCCGTTACATGTTAAGTTGCTAGAAACACAGTTTGGCCATGTCCCAGTACCCGAAATGCCGAAACGGGTACGAAACACCGCCAACTGTACCATACAGAATTTTCAAATCTGTAAACATTGTATGGTATGACCGGCAGTGTTTCCAAGGTATTTCAGCCATTTCGAGTGATGTTTGTTTCTAAAACGTCATTTATGTGTATCATTGTTGTTTTCTTGCAAGATAATGTGTTATATATATATATATATATATATATATATATATATATATTATTTTTTATATACCATGTTTTCCCATGTACCCATGTTGGGGGGCCCACATTATTTCATGCNTATATATATATATATATATATATATATATATATATATATATTATTTTTTATATACCATGTTTTCCCATGTACCCATGTTGGGGGGCCCACATTATTTCATGCAAATAAGAAATAACCCTGGAAAATTTTATGATGAAAACTTGGGAACAATCATAAAGGCATTTATCAAGTTGAATCCTCTCTTGCATTTAACAATATGTATGTGTGTGTATACACATATTGTATTTTTTATATACCACGTTTCCCCATGTACCCATTTTGGGGGGGGCACATTTCCAGGTGTTCCCTTTTGGATGTTTCCGTGTTTCATGCAGCTTAGATTACATGTTTTCCAACTTCATTATTTCATGCAAATAAGAAATAACCCAGGAAAATTTTATGATGAAAAACTTGGCAACAATCATAAAGGCACTTATCAAGTTGAATTCTCTCTTGCCCATGGGTGTGTGGTCTAGTGGCAAGAAGCGAGGTGATCAAGCCTGTGTCAATACAGAGACCTGAGTTCAAAATCCCCTAAGTGAGTACAGATGAGGCCAGGTGCAATAACTGGGTGATTCTGACGGCATAGGAACACCCCTCAGTGATTTCCCTCAGTGATTTTGATGGCAGCTTAGGCAAAGAACAGCTATAAGTTACTATGAGTAGCATTTCCACAAAAAAATTGAATGCTCTCTAGACAATGTGTTGAAGAAGAAAATATAAATAGAGAAAGAAAGCCATTTACAAGCAATTGAAAGGCTTTGAAATACCAGTCTGCTACGATACTGACTAAATTCACCCTTGCTTGCAAAATCATCAGTCCATATCTCCAATGAACTATCAGATAAAGTCGCTCCCACAGTAGGATTTTTCTTGAGCATGCGCTGAAATGAAACATCCAATATATCGGCACAGAAATCATCACTAATTCTTACTGCTACTCCCTTCTCATTATCAATCGGCCCAGAAGTTGAGCCTAACTTGCCAATAATAGACATTCTTCCACCATCATCTGCTTGCTTGTTGCCCTTCAAGGACGGATTTGACTCCCTGAATAAGAACTACAAAAAATCAAGAGCAATGATACAAAAGAACATCAATTCCAAAGAAATGTATTCTTCATAAAACAACACACAAAAAAACATTAATTCTAAAGAAATTTGTTCTTCACAAAACAACAGATACTACAAACCAAATTACTTAAATATCTTCTCCTAAGATAATCAAGGCCCATTGGACATACCAGCCAGAGAGGCAGTGACTCAAAATGAAGCTCGAACTTAGGGTGCCGCAAGAAGAAAAGCATCTGAAAAGAAAATGGGGAAATATTAAATCTTGTCAATGTGAAAAAAAATGTAATTTACTTGTATAACAATCAAAAATATTTTTGAAATGGAAGGAATCAAGAACGAAAATCAAAGTGATTATCCATTTGATAAGTGCAACAGGAACTCTAGCCATTACATCATTTTTGCCCTAAAATTGGATATAAGATATATGTAATTCAGATAAATAGTTAAACCTAGTTAGTAACTCTGTCCATTCCTAAGAGTTTTTGTTAAGTTTTTTTTAGGAGGATTATAATTGCATGATGATTCATTGGTATGGTGCTTTTTTAACCACCAAGGGTCTGACTCTCAACTACATAGATATATATAATATCTATTTGGGTGTTTTCCTTTCACAATTCAACCTAACTAGAAGATCATCCTTGAATCAAAGAAATTTCCTATGTTGCATCTTCATTTCATTGCTTAAGTGTATATTTCAAAGAAATGAAACACTTTCCTTCATAAATCAAAAGCGAGGTATTAGCATAGTTTGATATGGATAACCAAATAATAAGTGAGTGGAACTTTATAAAGTAAGGCTTTATGCCTCAAATCACTATTTTCACTATTTGACATTAAACACAATTTAACAACAGTTCTCACTTTACATATGGTAGTTGTCCACTAAAACAAGTACCCAATCTTTCTCAGAACTAGAACCTGTAACAAACATAAATATATATAAAATATATAAATATTAACAATAATTAATAATAAAAAGTAATATATCATAAAGAAACACCTTCTTAATGAAAGGTCACGTCTCTTAACGAAAGGACATCCCTGCATAAGATATATATATGGCCCTCGTTCTCATTGTAATCATTCATCATATTTTATTCAATTATTTATTACTTGTCCTATATGGATTTTAACTACTTGTCATTTCTACATTGTATGTTTACGTAAGTGAACTGAATTGGTTCACCACATTTGGTATCAGAGCCGTACGATTGAATTCATTTCTTTCGTACAACCACCCAACCATTCGTACAATCCGCCGAAAATCCACCCATCCACCATACCTATTTCTGCAGCCGCTAGCCACACTCAGACGGCATTAGTACGATCCGTACTCGACTCACCTGTCGTACTCGTCATACCTACAATCTCCCCGCGAGCAAACTGCCATACTCTGCTGCTGATTGGACCATTGTACCATTCGCACGTGCTAATAAGAAGCCGCCAATTCCCCACCCTTCGTTGACAATGTGTCGTACAACTCGTACCATTCTTTACGTGTCCGTACATTGAAGGTTGCGACTCTTACATTAACAGGATTATTATTTGAGTTGTATAATAAATTAGCTTGGCTAAAATTTCAATCCGAGAAGTTAAATGTAAGTTTAATTATTAATATTGTGGAATTTTAAAGATACCAAAAAATATATATATGTTAAAAGAAGTAAAAATAAAAACCATAAAGTGTGTACAAACCACTTTAATATCCAAGGAAGTATCGTTACGAAGAAATAAAAAAAGTGGAATTTTATATAAAAGAGCTATTAAGAAACTTATTTAAAGATACCATTCCCGACCATACTTGACACTTTCCACACTTCATTCCCTCATCTCCTCATCTTTTGGGTTTTTCGGGTTTATTGACTCAAGAAGGGGTTGTCCCTCACTTCATGGGAAGAAGGGGTTGAAGGCCTAGAGGCTTGTGGCTGGAAAAAGATAAAAGTTTGATTATGAACCTTCCAGATGCTCTCCCAAAGAGGTCTTGAGAGCAATGAAAAGCTTCTCCTAAAAAATCAAAGACCTGTAAAAGCAAAATAACATTATATAAATGCCCCCACTTGTTGAGGTGTGTACACTCATGTGGTGTCCCTTTGTTTCCTTGCATATGGCACTCTGTGTACCTCTAGCTTCAAGTGGCCTTGTCGTACTGCCCCCCAAGCTAATCGATTCACCATTAGGGAGTACCCAAGGTTTTGGACTATTAATCAATTAATGGCAATGAATGGGCTTGGAAAAAGGATGCATTGAAAACGAAGGTGCAACACACCCTCTACAAAGGCACCCACAAGTGAGACACTGCAACCCCTTGTATGTCATGAACCCCATGCCCAAAAGTCTTCCCCTCATCCATAACATATCATCCACATGACTTGGAAGGAGGTCCCCTCGAGAAACACCCCTAAACTTGTGCGACGATTCACCCAATAAGTCGTTTTGTCAACCCTCCTATACTCAAACTTGGTAAACTGCATAGGGTCTTTGAGCATTAGTTTATTTTGATGAGGTGGTTTGGATGTACTTGTTTGACTGGCTCTTTTATTAATTTGAATTCTCATCATGATGCTTTGACTTGAGATCCTTGGAGGGCGTATCCATTTGTCTTCGCAGGACCCAGCTAGTGGACAAATTTGGAGGAACAAGCCCAGCTTGGGATTCCATTGGGCTTCAAGCCCACAGGTGGGATGCCAAGGGCCCACATGCTAGATCACGGAGACATGCCTTTAGAGGCTTACATGGCACCATGGAAGACCTAACCTAGCCCCTACCACTCAAACATTTTGCTTGAAGGAGGCAAAACATCACTTTCTTGAGGTTTGACGCCATAGAGGGGCTAGGGTTTGGTGGTGCAAGAGTTGCTACTTGACACTTGGCATGATTTGGTGGGAGGAGATTTGAGGAGGCTATAGCGCATGAGAGGGAGGCTTTATGAGCCCCAATGACCCCAACGACTTGCTCAAAGGGTCAAAACGTCACCCTTAGAGGGGTGACATCATTTTAGGGTTTTTTTTCATGTGCAAAAGTAAAAATTAAATAATATTATTTTTGTAAAGGGGCAAAATAAGGGTTGTTGCCCCCTTATTTTGTGTTTACCCTAACTATGTGGACAAACTATGTTTAAGACATTTTGTATAAATAGAGATCATTTGAATCTCATTTCATATCATAATTCTCCCATTGTGAGAAGTACTTGGCTGAATTTTTATCTATACTTGAGCATTTTTGGTATCTCTCTCTCTTGCAAATGGATTTTGGTGTTATCTCTTGGTGATTGGATGAGCTAAGGTGGTGCGCACGTCTTGGAGGCTTGCTTTCTTGCTATTGGATGGTAATTTGCTTGGTGAACTAGGGTTTGATCTCTCTCTTTCTTGGAATTGGTAAGGAAAAATCTGCATTTGTTAGCTATTTCTTGCTCTTTCTTGGTTATTGTTGGTTGAAACCCTAGGAGGAGTATGTTGGATACACCCTCCACTAAGCTTCATCTAAATTGCTAAGTTTACAAGTCATTTTGCAAGGGTTGCTAGGAGGAATATGAGTGTGTATACCCTCCTAGATTTTACCCTAGTTTGGTTAACATACCCTAGAGAGTAAGAGGATTTACACCCCTAGGGATCTTGTTGATCCAACTTGTGTTTAAAGATTCCATTCACCCAAATATTAAAGGCACTAATCTGAATTTTGCATTGGAGATACAAAATATTTGCCTCGGTAAACGTGAAAAATCATTCTTTTGAAATTGTCTAATTTGGAATCAACTATACGCTTTATATGCTTGGTTGAGCCACTAGGGTGTCTCAATTGGCTAAGTATTTCTTGCTGCTGTTATAACATTTCATCTACATCCATTAGGGTTGTAGAAACCCTAATAAATTTTCATTAATAACTCACTACTCAACCATTGAAAGTTGCTAAAAGTTTGCCACATTAATCTACAAAGGCTAGCGCACTTTTTGGGTGGATTGTTGGCAAGTTTTGACGGCTGATTTCTCTGCTGTAATAACTTGTTTGTCACAGCCATAAGGCTGATAATTATTTCTGCAGAACTTGTTTACAACAGCCTTACATTGTTGCTTAAGTTTTATGCTATCTTCTTGAGCTAAACTAGTCAATTTGCTAGCTTGTCTCTTGTACATTTCACTAAGCTTTGAGCAACTTTATTTTGCAGCTGTCATTATCGTTTATTGCTGATATACATCATTGTTTACTGCTGCAATTAGGGACAACAAGCTTAACTTGCTTGTCCAGCTAAAATTATACGCATATACTTGGCTTGTTCTTGTGTCTCGAGCAGGTACATCACTCTTTACAGGTACTCTTACCTCTTAGCAACCTTTAGCTACCACCAAGACTCTTTCTCAATCCTTTCTGTGCTTAGTATCTTGACCTATAGGGGCTACACTTCCATCATTCCACTTTCCGTCACATTTCCCCTAGGGTCACCCAGGATTCCCCCCTTGAGGTGATTCTTTCATCTCTAAAGAAATAGGAATACCTACCTAAGGTGATAGTGGGTAGGTGTTCACTTAGTTGTCGCCATTTGGTGGTTGGATCGGGCTTTGTCCAACCTACAACTTGTGAGATACCAAGCCCTACCAAAATGTTATAAAGAGACCCCCGCCCCCCCTATTTGCCTCACACCTCTCTCATTGAGCATTTGTGAGCAATGGGAGTTTTGGCGCAGCATTGAAGAGCAATGATCTATCCCAGCGAGGTATAGTGTATCTTAAAAGTTAAACGATATATCTATTGATTTTTCATAAGCTAGGTTAAGCATGTAGTTCATTTCAATTTCATCATGTCTTAACCATAAACAAGAGTGTTGCAGCAACCAAGATCACAAGAAGAAACACCATGCACAAGTACACAAGATATATCCTAGGAAACCCTTCTCAACAAGGGAGAAAACCCAACCAAATCCTTGCTATATTCTTCAAGAGAAAGACATTTCACCACCAAGAATGACTTAGCACACAAGAGGGTGCCTAAGCCCTAGAAACCCTAGTGCCCAAGAGAGGTGCACCACTTTTCCAACTAGAAGTGTTCGCTGAAATTTCCAAACTCACAAGGAAGATATGATTCTACAATGGAGAATCATCTCTTACTTATACTAAACTTGACTAATCAACAAAGGCATCTATTGACTCAATAGGGCTGACCTCTCTAAGCCAAATGTATTATTATTATTATTATTCTAATTAATATTAATATCAACATAAATTATCTTTTACATTGATTATTAAACACACTAAGGTGGGGCCGACCTGTACCCTTTAGATAATAACTAGGGTTACAGGTAGGTCTGACTCTTGAAGTTTGAACAATATATAGCAAAGGATCGGATACACCCACTAGTGCTCATCCACTAGGGGCACATCCATAGGGATGCCATGACTCTGATTCACTGCATTACACAGATGAAGCAGGTCCTCACACGTTTACCTGTGCTCGTCCACGGGCACGTCCACTCTACAGATCTGCTTTCCCACTGCCATCCTACAGGGGAATCATCTAAAGTCTTCTCATCAACTCTGCTGCTCAGAGGAGGCCATCACATCATCTTCATTTATGTTCACGTGATGATGTGCCCAGCACTTTTGGGATTTCCCACGTTCACCTTGTGCTCAGCCACAGGCACGTCCTAACTCAACAGATCGCTTTTCATCCGGATAATCATCTGGAGTTCTTCTCACTCACGTCATGGAGGAGGTCATCTCTACGTTCTGACTCTGTCCCAGGCAGGAACCACGAACCCTTCATAGGGGCTTTCTCTCAAGTTTGTAAGCTGCGAGAAAGGCTTCACAGAGCTACTATGTTCCACATCTCACAGGTTTGTAAGTTGGAGGATGTCTCCCATAGCTGCATTCATCAACAATATATATCCCTATGGTTTCCTCTCATTAACTGCATATCTAAAATCTGTCATTAAAGTTTTGTACTTTCAGGCTTCTACTAGTTTGAAGTATGAACTTTGCATACTAAGAATTCAAGATAGGGTTTACAATGTTGCATGTTTGAATTTGCAGATTGGAATTTTACCATGGCCCCAAGAGTCAAAGACCTTGCATGGATCCACGTTGATCTTGTTGATGAAGAGATTTATTACAAATATTGCAAGAAATGCATGGGGGGGTTGGGGGGTTGGGGGGGTTGAAAGGACACTTGGTTGGTATAAGAGGCCAAGTTGCCCCATGCATGTCCCCATTACAGGAGATTGGACAGATTAGAATGGAATTGAAAAATCAACTTGCGAAATTTGAAGAAGACAAGGCTAGGCAAAAGAAGATGGTTATAGCATGTTTTTCAGAGTCCAGAGGCCATTTAGAGCCTTGTTGATTATGTATTTTGTTGTTGATATGTATTGCACTCAATGCCATTGTTAGAATTGGAGTTAGAGAGGAAAGGGTTCGCTAGATTTGGAGGTGCACCAAATCTAGCAAAGGGACCCACCAAGAAGGAGCCCAATCTAATTTTTGTTTTCTACACTTAGATGACTTAGGAAAAATTATTTTTTCCTAGTCATAAAGCATTTGATTTGAGCCCTCCATTCAGATCTAACCTCAGTGATTAAGATGGCTGGTGGGCCCAAATCGAATTGCCAAGGAAGAAATAGCGTTTTGGGGCCTCATTGTGCGCAATTCAACTTGGTGAGGAAGCAGTTACAACAGTAAGAGCAAGTCTCAGCAACAGAGAGACTTCAACAGTAGAGGAAGAGGTCGTACGGCCTCCATTTCTACTCAGCCAGCCTCACCTCAACACCCAGCAGCAAAGTCAGCCCGATCTGGGCCGTACCAGAAGGTCGTACAGGTCGTACAGTGTGCCCAGCAGCTAGGTCACGCAACCTTGGTCGTACAACAAGGCCGTACGGCGCACCCAACAGCCAAGTCGTTAGGAGTTGGAGGAGGTGTCAGGGTTGTGAGGTTGTTGAAGGCAGAGATTTTGCCTCATGAACATTTTATGACAGCAGATGTAAAATTTTTGAAGATACCCTTTGCTAAAATAGAAGAAATCACCAAGCAGAAGACTGATTTTCCCAGTTGGGTTTTTTCGAAGGTCATTTGACCAAAAATCACTGAGTATTTATGTGTGTGAATGCTTGTGTCTTTATGTGTTTATTTCCACTGCATTTAGAGTGTTAAGAAAATCAGCATGTTCAGATTTTTTTATTTAGAAGTTCAGTTCTACTTTTAATTATTTAAATCTGCAACTAGGCTCTAGTTTTTAAAGAAAATTAACATGGTATCAGAGCTTCACCTCTGATTAAAGACCAGCATTTAGTATTTTCTCTTTAGGAACAGGTTTTCAGCCAAAGAGTTCGACCCAGCTGGTGCGCTAGAGTCTCTGGCAAGACAAGTTAGAGTCTAGGCCCTTGGACAGGAGAATGGTCTACGTGGGGCTAAGGTTTGAAGACCGTCTTGATGGGGCCTTCAATTTCTTCTCTTGGAGAGAAAGAATTGGAGTTGTTTTTGAGGAGCAGGGAGTTTGGGAATTTGTGGACAACCCACCAGCCACTCCAGTAGACCCTCAGCAGTTAGTCGAGCACAACAAGAAGGATGCTAAGGCTAAAAGGATTGTCCTTGAGGGATTCAAGGACCACATCATACGCCACCTTGTGGGAAAAAAGACAGCAAAGGAGATGTGGACAACCATTATAGAACTGTAGCAGGGCACAAGTGAAGATAAGAAGCTTGTGCTCAGAGACAAGCTGAGAAATATCAAGATGGCAAAGTCCAAATCAGTGGTTTACTACCTCACTAGATTTACCCAAGTCAAGGACGAACTTGCAGGGTTGGGAGAAACAGTCCCAGACAGAGATATGGTCAGTTTTGCACTATTGGGGTTTCCCAAGTCATGGGAAAACTTCATAGGTGCAGTCAATGGCAGGGAAAAGCTCCTAGATTGGGAGTGGTTGTGGAGTGACTGCGTGCAGGAAGAGATTAGGAAGCAGACCAGATCTGGGTCTCATGTAAAACAAGATGTTGATGAGGAAAAATTTGCCTTGCCTGGTAAAGGGGGCAAAGCCAAAGGCAAGAAGGGCTCAAGAGGGGTCGAGTCCAGTTACAAGGGGCATGGAAAACCCAAGAAAGACCTCAACAAAGTAAAGTGCTTTCAGTGCCATTAGTTTGGGCACTATGCCACCGAGTGTCCTCAGCGCAAGAAGGGGCCCAAGAAGGGCCAATTTGCAGCTTCAGCAGAAATAGAGGAGTTATCATCTCGTTTTGAGGAGGACTTCTCACTTATTGCGTGTATGGCAAGCTCTGTGACCAATAGCACCCGGTATATTGACAATGGGACTTCATGCCATATGACTGGGAACATAAATTAGTTCATCCAGCTAACAGAAAAGGACATGCAGTTCAATATTGAGATGGGAGATGATGGCAACTACTGAGCCAAAAGGTATAGGCGTTGTCAAGTTTGAGAGGGAGTCTGGAAAACCTCTCTATCTCAGAGATGTTCTCTATGTTCCAGGGCTGAAGAAAAATCTGGTGTCTATTTCAGTGCTTGAAGACTTGGGTTATGAAATGTTCTTTCGGAAGAGGAAGGTCCTCTTTGAAGAAAATTGAGGTACTATGAGGCTGCCCAACAGGTTTGTCTTTGCCCTGATGTTGGGCTCTAAGTTTACATTCCAAAACTGTCCTTTGCTGTTGATTTAGGACAGCAAACAGTCAAGTAACTTTCTACTCATAATTTTTATGGTTAAGTGTTCTTTTGAGGTGCCCTTGCACATGTTTTCATACCAATGGTTAGCACATGCAATAATACTCAAAACAAATAACACTCCTCAGATCTTTACAACTCTAAAATTCTGATCTACACATCTAAGCATGCATGAAATTGGACACATGTCTTTTTCGTCAACATGACCCTGGATAAAACCCCCCTGGGGAAAACCAGTTTAGGATGAAAGTATATATAAGTAGTGTCTAAAGCATGAGATACAACAAGAATACAAATATGATGGAACCTGATACAATAGCAACTCCCCTCAAGATGCTATGAAGTTCCAAGAAGAGAAATGTGCCCAAGCTTAGTGCACCATCTTCCCTTGTTTCTCTATCCCACTGAAACAATGTGCCCTTGACCTCAGGACCTCAGATGAAGAAACCCTTGCACACAAACAACCAGTTGTGTGCTACCTCTCCACTGAAACTAACAGATCCGTGATCGTCCAACTGTAGCTAGTGCCTACTATGTGTGTGCCCTCCTCCAAGCAAGAACAACCACCAACAAATAAAGAGGGTCTAAGCCTCCATGAGCCCTCCATGGAAGGAGGCGCCAAAGCTTCCCTCAACTAATGCTTCTATCCTCATCCTCTTGCCCTTCTCCCAACTCTCTTGGTGAACATACAAGTGAATGAGCCTCTCTTTGCCCCTTGCACCCTCCTTGAGCAATCCATAAGGAAACCTAAATGTGGATGGCTAGGATCATCCCAAGCCATCCCTTATCAATGGTTGAGATCTCTTCAAAAGAATCTCAACTCAAAACCCACTTTGGGTTAAGTTCCCTAAGTTCACTTTATGTCCCCTCATTCACCCACTTAGTGAATAATTAGTCACTTTAGGCTAAAATGACCAAATTTCACTTTTGATTTAAATCTCCTAAGTCAAAGCGAAATTAGACATAAAGTACATGGCACAATGGTAAAAACATCTCCCTCTTGTGGTTAGAGGCCCAAAACCACAAGGGGACCACTTTCCAAGGTACCCAAATCTCAACACTCTTGAAACCCCCCAACTCTAGGAAAGCAGTGCAGAATGGAGTTAGGGAGAAAACCCTCTACAAGCTACAGTTTGGAGTTGCAACAACTTTGAACAGCAAGAGAGACAGCCAGCAAGGTCGTGAGCTAGCAGAGCTACGTCATAGGCATATGGGTCATTTCCACCATAGGGCACTGAAAATTTTGGGGGAGATAGCCATAGGACTGCCACCATGAAGCGTGGATTCTCACGAGGTGTGCAAGGGCTGCACCCTTGGTAAGCATGCCAAGACTTCCTATCCCAGCAAAGATGATAGAGCCAAGGACATATTGGAGCTGATTCACTCGAACGTTTGTGGACCTTTCTCTTTTCCATCCCTTCGTGGATTCAGGTATTATGTTATTTTTATTGATGACCATTCTAGTAAAACTTGGATATCTTTTATGAAAAACAAAAATGAATTGTTGTCCAGGTTTGTAGAGTTCAAGGCCTTAGTTGAGAATCAAACCAGCAAGAAGATAAAGGCCTTGAGGTCAAATAACGAAGGGGAGTACATCTCCAACGCCTTCAGGGATTTGTGTGCCAAGGAGGGCATCAGGAGAGAGCTCACGGCACCTTATAATCATCAGCAGAACAGGGTGGCCGAGTGCAAGAACCACAGCATAGTGGGTGTTGCTAAGACCATGTTGCATGGCCAGGGGCTGCCCATGTTTCTCTGGGCCAAGGCATGCAACATTGTAGTGTTATTACAGAACAGGAGTCCGCACAAGGTGCTAGGCAGGGCTACACCGGAGGAGGCCTTCACAGGCAAGAAGCCTGAGGTTTCTCATTTCAAGATCTTTGGCAGTTTGGTATCCTGTCATGTACCTTTGGAGAGTAGGAAGAAATTGGAGCCCACGGCAATGAAGGGCATATTTGTAGTCTACAACGAGACAGCCAAGGCATACAGAGTGTATGTAACGGCACTTAGGAGGACAGTGATCAGGTGTGATGTCAGGTTTGAGGAGGGTAGGGCTCTTACAAAGTCCATGGAGCATGAGCAGACAGCAGCAGAGGATGAGGAGCAGCAGGCTCCCAAGCAGGAGACTCAGCCAACCCCTCAGACACTTACTCAGCCAGTAGTGAGATAGGTCGAGCAACATGATGAGGAAAAGATTGAGGAGGAGAGAGAAGAGAGTGTGGAGCCCACGCAGCTAGTGACTCCCAATTCAGAGAGAAGACAAGCCAAGTGGGCAGATCAATTGATTAGAGACGCTCAGAAGAGAGTCAAGCCTCCCACCTCTACATTCAAATAGAGCAGACGTCCACAGAGGTATACATGTTGTTTGGCACTTATGACTGAGTTGATAGACTCAGATCCTTCTTCCTACAAGGAGGCAGCTTCCCAGCAGGTTTGGCGAGATGCCATGGCAGAGGAGTATTCCTCTATCATGCGGAATGATTTGTGGGAGATAGTGCCAAGACCAGAGGGAAAATCTGTGGTTGGCTCACGTTCGGTATATAAGATCAAGCAGGGGACTGATGGGAGTGTGGATAAGTGCAAGGCCAGATTCGTGGCCAAGGGGTTCTCACAGGTCGAGGGGATCAACTATGATGAAACATTAGCACATGTTGCACGGTATTCATCTGTGAGAGTTATAATGGCTATCTCAGCACAAATGGGGTGGAAAGTCCACCAGACCGGTTTCCTTAACGGAGTGGTTGAGGAGGAGATTTATGTCGAGCAGCCTGAGGGGTTTGAGACCTTCAGCATATACACGCATGTATGCAGGTTGAAGAGAGCTCTTTATGGGCTCAAGCAAGCACCGAGGGCTTGATACACCCGCATTGATAGCTACCTTCTCGGATTGGGCTTTACCAAGAGTGAGGTGGATCCAAACCTCTACTACTAAGTGGTTGAGGGGCAACCTCTCATTCTTGTGCTCTATGTAGACAAATTGATATTGACAAGAGTAGATAGCTTGATTCAGCATGGCAAAGGGGACCTTGCACGCGAGTTTGAGATGAAGGATTTAGGGTTGATGCACTATTTCCTTGGATTGGAGGTTTGGCAGGGTGATGGTGAGACCTTCTTGGGACAGGGCAGATATGCAGAGAAGATTCTCAGGAGATTTCACATGCAGGATTGCAGGGCCATGGCCACTCCCTTAGTCACCAACTGGAAGAAGGTGGACTCTAGCAGAGCCGAGAGGGCCGATGCTACTTTATACAGGCATCTCATAGGGTCGTTGATGTATCTCACTAAAAAACGGCCCGACATGTTTTGCAGTTAACCAGTTGAGCCAATTCATGGTAGAGCCCACTAGGCTACATTAGGTTGCTAAACATGTGTTACGATATCTCCGGGGCACAGCAGATTATGGGTTATGGTTCAGACAGGTTGATGGCGTGAGGCTTCAGGGCTTCACCGATGTTGATTGGGCAGGGGGTTCCATTGATCGCAAAAGCACCTCAAGGTGTGCTTTCAGTATTGGGTCAGCGGTTGTTTCCCGGTTCAAATGGAAGCAAAGATTTGTTGCACTAAGCTCAGTCGAGGCCGAGTATATGGATGCCTGCGAGGCTATTTGGTTGAGGAAGCTACTTGTGGGACATTTTGGTCAGCGATTGGAGCCCACAGTCATACACTGTGACAATCAGAGTTGCATTAAGCTCTCTGAAAATCCAGTGTTTCATGACTGCTCCAAACACATCAAGATCAAGTACCATCACATCAGAGATTGTGTTCAGCGGGGAAAGATAAAACTCCAGTACTTACCAACAAGAGAGAAGACAGGAGATATTTTGACCAAGGCATTGTTAATGTTTAAGCCATTATTATAGTTGTTTGCATTTCATTAGATAACAATAGCATAATCCAAGATCACTGAGAAATACACAATCGCAAGAGACACAGCATTTATCCTGGGAAACCCTTTAGGGGAAGAAAACCCAGCAAAACTTCCTTAATATAGATAGCCAATACAATGCCAAGAGATCTCTTAAACTAATACAGAAAGTCCTCTCCCAGATATGTGCCACTCTCTCTCTCCTTCTCCAGCAGCAGATCCGAAACTTGTCTCTCAATGAGCAAGTGAGTTGTGTGTCTAAGTGAGGCACTAGCCTCCTTATTTATATTAGACTGGCACGTGTGAAGTGTCTCTTCACTGGCAGGGCCGACTTCTCCCACTGGGTGGTTATAACCACCTTAATTACATTATGGGGCCTCTTTAATATCTATTGGGGCCGACTTCTTATTCTGCCTATTATAATTAACATTTGACCAATCCGCAAAAGGGGATTTGGTCCTATTACAATAGCCGACAAGATCAATCCACAATGGGGATTGATCCAATGAATAATATATCAAATAATAAAAATAATACTCTTTGCAGTTACATTATTTCAACACTCCCCCTTAACAAGAAGGGTATTCTCCAGCAGCATCATGTGAGAGAGAGAGGACAACATCATCAACAGCATCAAGTGGGTGAGAGGACAGCATCATCAATATCATCTTGGAACACTGACTGGCGTATCTATAAATCATCAGAAGTTTTCTTCATCGACAGCATCGTCATTCTCAAAGGAATGC
>ML776741.1:859075-878593 GCA_009831015.1 Picea engelmannii | reverse complement strand
CTTGGTGCTCTTGACTAAATGCCAGTTCCATACCCTCATACATGATAGAATCTAGTGGAAATGTTGCAATATTGTCAATCTTGAAATCCTGAAAACCATTAAGTCTGTGGAATTTTGAATGGGACCTAAAATTCTACTTTCTTCATATGAATTCCAATGAGCTTGGAACCACTCTCAAACATCCTGAAACAATTAATGGTAATGTTAAAAATTTAAGTAAAAGTGACATTCTCCTTTATCTTTCATTTTCATCCTTTTGACATTCTCCTTTATCTTTCATTTTCATCCTTTTACTTTAAGAATTTAATATTACTAGCCTCCTTAACTACGTTTTCGGCTCTTGCTCGCCTCTTGCTCCTTTGCTCTCCAAACCCCACACTTTGTTTGCAAAATGACACTTTAAAACCCAAAATTGGATTTTAATCCATGACTATCTGCAACATTTTCCATCAAATCGCGATATTATCACGCTATTTTCAAAAATATCACAATATTATCGCCAAAGGAAAATATCGCGATATTTTCAGCCGATAATATCGCCAACCCTCAAAACGACGATAATATCGCGATGTTGGCAATATTATCGCGATGTTGGTAACGGAGGACTCTCAACCCCAACTGGACTTTTCAAACTTTTGTCTGTTCATTGCCTTGGTGAAAATATCTACCATCTGCTCATCAGTTTGTATGTAATCAAGCCTCACGGCTCCTCTCTGTGCACAATCCCAGATGAAATGATAACTGATATCAATGTGCTTGCTACGATCATCAAACACTGGATTCTCAAAGAGCTTGATGCAACTCTGATTGTCACAGTGAATCACAGTAGCTTCTAGCTCCTGCCTGAACAATCCCAAGAGTAGCTTCCTAAGCCACAATGCCTCACATGTTGCCAAGCTAGAAACCATATACTCTGCCTCAGTAGAGCTTAATGCCACTGATTTTTGCTTCCTGCTGAACCAGGAAATTATGCCCGATCCAATGTTGAAACAACAACCCGAAGTACTATTTTTGTCCTCTGCACATCCTGCCCAATCATCATCTGTAAAGCATGCCAATCTCACTCCACCCCTACGCTCATATAACAACCCGTACTCCATTGTACCACTGAAGTAGTGAAGCACATGCTTCGCAGCTATCCAATGTACTCTCCGAGGGTCCACCATGAATTGACTCAAAGTGTTTACTGCAACGCTGATATCTGGTCTTGTATTGACCAGATACATGAGTGATCCAACTAACTGAAGATACACAGTGGGGTCTACTTTCTTTTAATTTGATGCATCAATCTTCCTCCAATTTGTGACTAGAGGCGTGGACATGGGCCTACAATCTGTCATCCAGAACCTACGCAAGATCTCCACTGTATACTTCCCCTGCCCCAAGAAGAAGCACTCATCCTACTGCCAAACCTCCAGACCAAGGAAATAATGCATCAACCCAAGGTCTTTCATCTCAAACTCAGCTGCAAGGTTGACCTTGCAATCTGCTATCAGTTGCTCATCCCTTGTCAGAAATAGGTCATCTACATATAACATCAATATGAGAGGCACCTCCCCTGCAAGAAAATACAGGTTCAAATCAGCCTCGCTCCGCTGGAAACCCATCTCCCTCAAGTAGTTTTCTATCCTCGAGTACCACGCTCGAGGTGCCTGCTTGAGCCCATACAAGGCTCTCCTCGGTCTACACACATGTGTCTCTCTGTTGCCTACCTCAAATCCCTCTAGCTGCTCAACATATACCTCTTCCTCAACAACTATGTTAAGGAAAGCAGTCTTCACGTACATCTGGTGAACGAGCCAACCCTTTTCTACTGCCAATGATATGACTGCTCGGATCGAGGAATACCTAGCCACCGTGGCAAAAGTCTCCTCATAGTCAACTCCCTCTCATTGTGAAAACCCCTTGGCCACAAAGCGGGCTTTGTACTTGTCCACGCTTCCATCTGCTGCATGTTTGACCTTGTCGATCCACTTGGATCCAACCACCTTGTTGCCTTCTGGCCTATGCACCACCTCCCATACATCATTCTTCATAATGAAGGCATATTCCTCCATCATGGCCTCATGCCACACTCCATGTTGTGCAGCCTGCTCATAAGTGGAAAGCTTTGAATCAATGAGTTGTGTCAATAACACCATGTACCCAAGTCTCTCTGGTGGTTTACTTTGTCTGAAATCTCTCTCTGGAAGTCCTGCCAACCTGGAATCACTGACTATGGACTTATATCACTTAGGTCGTGGCCTAGTATTCTGCTCCTGTGGAACTGCATCATGTTGCTCCTCATCATCATCATCTCGCTCCTGATGATACTGTCCAACTGTCTCCCTCTCAACACTTGTACATGTACATGTACCAGTACCATGTGTCTGACTCTGTGATACAGTGCTTTGACTCTGTGCCTCCTCATCCTTGACTCCTGAATCCTGTCCATGTTGGTCCTGTGCCTACAAGTCTCTGGACCTCCTCAATGCACGCTCCTCCTTGAACTGTACATCCCTACACACTATGATCTTCCTGCGTGCTGGCACAAAGATCCTGTAGGCTTTGGAAGCCTCGCTATATCCAACAAGCAACCCCTTATCTAATGTTGGTTCCAGCTTTGTCCTCTTCTCTGAAGGGACATGACAGTAACATACGCTGCCCCAAATGCGAAGATGACTCACATCTGGTTTGGTACCTGTAAATACCTCCTCAGGTGTCAACTTCCCCAAAATTGTGTGGGGACTCTTGTTCTGAATATAAACAGTCGTGCGACTGGCCTCTGCCCATAAAACAATGGCAAACCCTGATCATGTATATCGCCCGTGCTACTTCGATAATCCCCGCTACTACGCAATAATCCAAAAACTCCTTGGAGGTGTACTCACCCCCGTTATCGGATCTCAACACCCGAATCTTCCCACTAGTCTTGTTCTCAACCAGAGCTCTAAACTCCTGAAATCTGTCGAAGACTTCATCCTTAGCCTTAAGGAAGTATATCCATGTTTACCTGGAGTAGTCATCAATGAATAGAACAAAGTATTTGAAGCCATTCACTGACTCCACACTCATCGGACCACATACGTCAGAATGTATAAAGTCCAATACTCCCTTGGACCTATTCTCACTAGGTGGAAATGGTCTCCGGGCATACTTGCCCATTGCACAACCCTTGCAAGGGTCATGCCTCTCTGTTGTGAACTTAGGCAACCCTGTGACTACCTATCTTAAGTGCCCCAACGCACCAAAGTGTATGTGCGCCATCCTCTTGTGCCACAACTCTCCCATGTCTGTGGTTGTACTGACCAATGCTCTCCCTAGCTAAAACTGAAGCTTGTACACCTTCTCTTCTCGAACCCCAATCATCCTATCCATCTTCTCACTTGACCCTGTTGGCTTGACGAACGCCCTTCCATTACGGAAGATGACCTCATACCCTTTATCCTCAAGAGTAGAGACTGAGATGAGGTTCTTTTTCAACCCCTAAACATATAGTACGACAGCAAACCGGAGTGGTTTACCTGACTCCCTCTAAAACGAAATTGTACCCACCCCTTGCGCCTTGTAGCCCCTGTCATCTCCAAGTTCTATAACCAGATTCACACCTCCCTCTAGTAGCCTAGTGAAAAACTCCTTGCGCCCCGTCATATGACAAGATGCTTCGCTGTCCACAAACCACATGTCTGAGATTGTTGCACTAGACATTCAAGCTATGAAGCAGAAATCCTCCTCAAAGCTTTTGGCAAACTCATCCACTGCTGCTGAAGTTGCCATCTGCGGTTGGTTCTTCTTCTTCTTCTCTGGACACTGTAAGGCAAAGTGTCCCAACTTGTGACGCTGGAAACATTTTATTTTTGAAAAGTCAATGTTCTTCTTTCCACCCTTCTTTTTCTTTTGCTTTCCCTTGTCTTTGCTCGCAAGAGCCAAGCCTTCTTCATCCACAATATGTGGTGAAGATGAAGATCTGCTAGACTAACCAAGTTTGATCTCCTCCTGCACAAAATCATCCCATAATTACTGTCAATCAGAGAGTTTCTCCCGAGCTACAACTCCACGCACGAACACATCCCATGACTTCGAAAAGTCATTCAGTGCCACACGTACCAACTCAGACTCTTCAATTTTCTCACCTACTGCGCCTAGCTCATCCCTAATCTGTGTAAGTCGAGTAAGGTAGTGAACCACACCTTCCCCTTTAGCCATCTTGGTACTTCTTAGTCTTTCCCTAAGCACCATCACCCTGTTTTCATTTTTACTCTGGTAAAGGTCATTCAAGGCAACCCCCATCTACTTAGCGAAATTTTTCCCTCTGAGGTGAGGGATTATGTGATCCTTTACCCCATCAAGGAGTATGCTCTTGGCTTTAGCCTCACCCTTCTTCCAAGTCACCAATGCAGCTGCATCTGTGGGAGCTACAACTTTATCATCAACATGTTCAAGGACATCATTGACATCCAAAACCATAGTGACCCTTTCCTTCCAGGTGACAAAGTTTTGAGCACCCTAAAGCCTATCCTCCATTCTCAAGGTCATGGCCATTTTCGAAAATGATTTTGTGCTGCAATATACCCTTATGTTTTGCAGATTTGAACTCCACTAATGTAGATCTATGTTTTCCTTTGTAGATTACACTTCTATGTTGCAAATCTGAACTTTTGTGCTACAGATCTGAACTTTTGTGTTGCAGATCTGAACTCATCTGTTGCAGATCTGAACTTCTGTGTTGCAGATATGAACTTATCTACTGCAAATCTGAACTTTTATGTTGAAGATCTGAAATTATCTGCTGCAGATCTGAATGTAATGTTGCTTCTTCAACAGTCCTGCTCTGATACCATGTGAATTTTCTTCAAACCCAATTCACTAAATCAATTAATTTTTCTGTTAATTGATTCTGCCAGGTTTTCTTCACAAATAAATAATACATAGCAGAAAATAATAACCAGGAACTTAACAGTAAAAATCACATCACATGTACACAAGTAATTTTTGGACAATTTGTCCCTGGAAAAACCCCAGAGGGAAAACCAGTGCAGCAGATTTGGATTTTATTATTATTGAGCAGGAAAATATAGAGATCTCTTACAATAAAATCAACCCAGCCAAATACAAAACCTCCTCAACAAATGTATGGCCGCCTTCTGCAAATCCTCCTGATCAGATCTGTAGTAAAAGACCTCTGCAATGCTGAAGATGTGTGTCAATCTCAGTGTAGAAGCCTCCTCTGTCTCCCTGCAAACTCTCTCTCCAAACCCTCAAGCAATTCTCCTCTTTCTCTCTTCAGAAAATTCTCTCTCTCTTGTGCATAATGCACCCCTCTCCAAGTTGATCTCCTTTTTACTCAATGTGCAAGTGAGAAACGTTGTCTCCAAAAGGATGGAGGGCCAAGATTGATCCTCATACACCTTATGAGATCAATGGTCAAGATTAAAAGACCACAACTTAAATTATTTCTCACTTTAACTTTATAAAAAGTACTCATTAAGTCAACAATAAAATATAACCCATTTAATGTACTTTTTCCTAACTACAATTTTAAGAAAAAAATTAACCCATCAACTTGGATAAGTTTCATTGTCCTCCTCCATGCTTAGGATGCCATGCATGGTGAAGACCTTCCTTGCTATCCAATCTCAACAGTGGTTGTTACAAAATATTAATTGTTGTTATAAATCGTCATCTAGCTGCAATTTTACTTCGGCCATTGTATATTTATGTTGTCTATTGTCTATTGAGGTATTTTATCATATTGGTACCTAGAAAGTGCTAAATATACATGCTATCTTGTTCTTGTTCTAGGAAGGTACACAAAACTCTTCCTTTGCCTCAATTTCACAGACTTAGACCTTTTGACTTAGATAACCGGTGAGAGGGACCTTCAAGCTTCACCATACCCTTGCTATCTGATCCCTTTAGGTTACTGGGGACGCCTCCCCCGGGCTGGACCTCATCCCTCCCTAAAATGTGGGGATTTCCTACTAAGGTGATAGTGGTGGGTTATCCTGTAGTTACGCCAATTCGATTTACTTGTCTTAGGCTTGGACAAGTACAAATTGTGTGATAACATGTCCAATCACCTCTTTTGGTGCATCACATGGGAAAATTTGGCCTCTTAAACCAGCCAAGTGTTGTTTCAACCTATGAATCCCACCCCCCCTTTATGTGTTTCTTGCAATTCATTTGTTGATCAATATGATCAGCATGGATCCATGCAAGGTCTTTGACTCTTGGGGACATGGTATTTAAATGGAAAGAAATCTGCAAATTCAAATATGCAACAATGCAAACCCTATCTTAATATGCAAAGTTCATACTTCAAACTTCAAACTAGTCGAAGGATGAAACTTGAAAGTACAGAACTTTAAACTTAAACAAAGATTTCAAATCTGCAATTTAAAGAGAGAAAAAAACAGGTACAGATTTATCATTTAACTGTTAACATACCTGAGAATGAGACGAATGGGCAATGGGCACAAAAATCTGCTCTACAACTCCTCCAAGCTTGAAGATGGGTTGTAGCCTCCTCACTAAGATGCCAAATCCACTGCAAACAGCCCAAGATAATTGCCAAACCAACTACAAGTTCACTCTAAATCATTTCTCTTCAGCGCTGCTCCAAAACTCCAAATGCTCAATGAGAGGTGTGAGGCAAATAGAGCGGGGGATCTCTTTATAGTTTTTCATAGAGGTTTGGGTTGCTAGGAATTAGGTTTTTGTTTTTTTTAAATGATTTTTCATGCAGTCTGCCATGGTGGGGTCCAAGTCCAACTTGACTGAGTAGCTACAAACACAGCCAAGTAGGGCCAGTTTGGTAACAAACCGGCCAAGTCATGCCTTGACTCGACCAGTTCGGTACCGAATCAACCCTCTGAATAGAGCTACTGGCCAAGTCAATATGCTCAACCATCAACTTGGCATCTATCCCAATAGGCACTTGCTTCAATTTCTCTAATAAAATTCTTCCACTTCAATGACATCAAGTCCAAAAACTTACAAAAATCACCAACCTAGTATTAGCCTAAATGAACAATCTAGAAATTAACACAAAGATTACAGGGGTACAATTCTAATTATTAAAAAGGGCCCATGCTACATGATGTTGATTGGATACGAGTAGAGAGAATCCAAACCACTATGTTCTAGTGCATGATCTGTTACAAACACCTTGTCCCTCAAAACATTGTCCAGACTCCAAACCATGTTCAAAGCCCACCTCCTTCATCTTGAGAGCATATTCAAGCTTATCTCTTTTCTTCACAAGCTGTAGCCTTTGCGTGAATCATCCTCTAGATGGGGCGTACCAATATTTAGAACTGCCTTCCTCGGAGGAGATCACTTCCATGGGCCTCCTAGGGCAAAGGGACTCCTTGGATTCCCCCAACCACCTTCTCCCCCACAAAGGAGAGATTAATAAGGTAATCAACAAACACATTTATTGGTAGTTCATTTAGATTATCCGGTTCCCAACCCCAACCTCTCTATCACAAGATGGCCTCCTAATCTAAGCATTTCTTACACATGGTTAACCATATTAATGTTCATATTGATTATCTTCAGCAACACTAATAACATAGTCTTAGGATGCCCCTCATTCAATTGTTGTGGCTTGAGAGTCGAGACAAATCATCACTTTTCCCATCAATGGACAAGATCTTTCAGCGTTGTTCTCTCCTAGATGTTGAGATGGAAGGAACTTCATTCTCAAGTGCCCCATCTATTATGAGATCTAGGGGAGATTTCATTGTTTATACAAGGATTCAAGATGGTCCCTTGCTATACATTTTTTTGATACCCTGACCAAAGGTGTTTAGCTCTTTATCTCTCAAACAACAAGCTTATATAGACTCTTTCAAATCCATATCCACTAGGTTGATTACATCTTTCTTTCAACCTGTTTTTGCAAGAGGAGGCATCAAGTGCCTAGCATATACTTCGGTGATGGAAACAGAGTGAAGTAGTTTCTAGATCAATGAGGTGATGCCCCCAATATTGAAACCCAGGAGCCCACCCAAAATTCGAATATATCATGGAGCCACCTAGAATACTCATTTCAACATGTAGTATAAAAGTGGAGTTGGTTCCCAACTCACAATATCATCGGACTTCTCTACTAGGCATTGGTCGACCTTAGATGTTAAGAGAGCTTCAATAAGGATCACCCATCTTTCTCCCATGATAATCCATCCTAGCCCTCTTAGCCAGGGACGTTCCTCAAAAACTCATGATCTGCATCAATAACTTCGTCGTGGTCAACAATGGAACTAGCTCCTCTTCTAATTCAGGTGTCAATTAGTGTTTCTCTTCTTATGCAATATTAGAGTCTACTTCTTTGTCTAGCATTTACCATTTTGTATTTTTGCTTTTTATTACTTCACTGTTGGTGTCTAGGAGATGCCTTTTACTCCCATATTGCCAGTACTATTGGTTGTTTTTGTTCTGCGCAAACATCTCTGAGCATTATCATATTCTTAATGTAATTGGTTGACTAGGAGAACTAATCATGTGATTAAGTTCAAGGGTCCATTATTCCATAAAATAGCCCCGAAATGGAATCATAGTGAACACAATTTGGCACTCCAAAATAAATTCACTTGCCTTTTGGGAGCTTAAGGAGCGGAAGTATGTTCTGCTCAAATAGACAAAGCTACAAATCTGGAAGAGGCTAACCTCTAATGGCCAAGTTTTCATATTCATCCCATTTACTATGGAGAACAGTACTCTGGAAAATGACATTTGTTTTCTGCTCACCTACAGACTTACAGGAGAAAGTTCTGCACTTAATCTACATTGACATTCTGGTAAATTACTAGGGATTCATTTCTCATGGCATACTATTGAAATTTTCATTGGACCCATAGAAGGTGTATACCATATTTCAATTGGGATCTTTGTTATGGTTATGTTATTGCACAGACACACTTGATGCAGCCTATGCTGTGAACAAGGGATACCATAGACCATCAGTTTAACAAATTCAACCTTCAATCCCATGCAATATCTGGTTTTCTCAAATTTCAATTGCAGTATATATACATGCTCTGATTTTTGGGTAGAATGGAAGCAACACTAGATTTTGGACTTACTTCATACAACTGCATACCAATAAGATCCTCTACCAGCTAAAATACAATGACAAAAGAAAGTAAATATAACAATCATTTTGAGATCCCTTGCAGTCAAAGACTGTCTCCACAATAGCAAGCTATTTATATCTTCTCATAGAACTTTCATTCCCATTGTAGTCTACCAAGTGATCGGATATTCCTAATATTGATTAAACAATCAGATTGTAGAAGATAATTCCAATTTCCAAGCAAATACGCAAACAATTCCATCTTTGATTTTCACTCAATATGTCAAGAGCACCTACCTCTTTAAGGTAAATAGAAAGCCCATGTTCATCACCAGCAATGCCTTGCAAGTTATTGCAGCCAAGTGCAACCATAGTTTCACATAGACATTCGGCAAATTCAACTTCTTTCTCATCAATATTACTAGTACAAGGGGCTGAACGACTGATGAAAACTTCTGTCACACGCATAAGGATCCGATATATATTGGTGATGGTCAAATCAAATGCCACGACAGTTTCATCAGATGGCCTTCGCCTGCACAGCAAGTGAACAGAGTTTAATCTTATGATAGGGTTTTTACAGTGACAAAAATAAAGTTGATATTCCCAGCATACCTTTGAGAAATCAGCTTAAAGAATTCACAAGCACTGCGACGAAATTTAACAAAAAGAAGAAGTTCAGCGCATCTGTAAAAAGTGGTATGCGTTAGCTTCATTCGCACTGCTTTAAATCTCAATGGCAATGACAATACAGGAGGGGATCAGTCATCTGCAGGGATCGAGCATGCTAAGGTTGTAGCTTACACTTCAATCAAACCAGAGCTCCCCAGAGCTGGTATAGGAGACCATTCCGCATATGCATTAATAGCATTAAGAGCTGCCGTAACCGTAGCTTCATGCTGGTTGGCTATATCTATCTGATTGTACTTCACAGCATCTTGAGCCGCTAAAAAATGCTCATAAACCAGCTGCACAAAAGCATGTCTTCCTATCACCTACACAAGCATGCAAATTAAAATCTAATTTTAACATACAACTTTTGCTCTTACCTTACGTAAAAGAGGCAGAACTTCTGATAAAGAATGTGTCAATCCATGCAATAACTGCCGACGTCGATCTCCTGTGAAAGATGATGAAACAAGAAATTAAGCAAGAGAGATGATAGTTTTTCTTACAATAAGTATTAATACTGTACTGTTCACAATTTAATATCTCAGTTTCTTATCCAAAAAAACAATAACAGTGAATAAACATTATGAACCTTCTAAATCTTCATTGTGCACAGTAATGTCCTCTGGAAGCCACCTCAAAACCATAGCAACAAGTTCTGCCTAAACATGATCAATAGAAAACCATCTTGGGACTGAAAGACATCTTAGCAAGTTACATATAACAAGGGAGTGCTGGATGATCTCCCAAGAAAAATATACTGAATCTAAGTATAACCATAAAACAATGTAAAAGAAAGAAATAATAGGAAAAGCTAGTTGATACTCTCTAAAATATTTGCCAATAGGCATACATATGCATACATGTATTGGACTCTGATCACATAGGGAAACAAGAGTTGGTAATAAGCCCTGCCATAGAGGAAGCCCTTCTCTCCTTACTACCTACAGTGAGAAGACATTGCAATCAGATAAATTTATTTATAGATTATAACTTCTACACAAAGACATGGTCAACTCATTGCACCTCTTAGATTTGTAAGCACGTCAAAAAGTAGATAAAAAGGAAAAATAGCAGAAATAGTGCAATATTCAAAAGAGATAAAATAGGACATCAAATGTGGCACAATCTTGTTATTTGAACATAAGAAGCTTGCTCTATCAGCACAGGAATGAAAAGCTGGAAACCATGACAACGATTCAAACCTCTGCTACAAGTGCTGCAGTCTGGCTCTTCAATACCCATACTTCATGAGGCTTCGCTATTTCAGGAACCATATTAGCTACCATCTTTGCAAAGTGCCCCCTTTCTTCAGTGTTGAGCTCCTCCCATCGCAACCGCACTAGATGCTGCAATAAAACATTGGAAATAAGCCAATGCATAGAAAAGCTACCATAGGAGTTTTCTGTTAGACTTGATGTAAAATGAAGCTACTGTAAAGGTTTTCTGCAACAATTTTTATTATGAACAGAGTTGAGGACAGATTACCAAAATCAAATTACTCCTGAAGCTGAAAGAATTTCTTGTAACAGTTTATCTAAAAGCTAAGTCACATGACACATGGATACAGGTGTCCAACACAAGGCATGTAGACTCCCCACAATGCGACACAGCGAACATGTAAAAAGAATTATATACAGATATTATTTTTAAAAAATTAAAATTACAGAGATAAAATATAGACATAAAGATGTAAATCTTTTGTGTTAATTTTCTAATCCCAGCCCTAGATAAATTATTTCTTAGTGATTTCCTTGCTGAAAACTAAATTGCAGCTCACTGAATAATTTATATACTTTCTGAAATATTAACTAAAACAAATAAAATATCGTAAGCAAAATGGAAACCAATCTCACAATGACACATGCACAGCGAATTTCTGTCCTTCTAATCTGCTTTTCATTAAATAATGTCCAAGCATACAAGGGCTCCCTTACCAGGAAAATGGCCCAAAGAAGAAAATACACCCAACAGCAAACCTGCAAATCTGCCCTCCGAGAAAACCCTCTGCCAGAAAATCTGCCCCAAAAAACCCTCTGCTTACTGCTGCCATTGTACAGCCCATACAGCCTGCAAAACAGGCCCGCGGCCTGCTGTACAGCCTGCTGCCTGCTGTATGGTGGGATGTCATGGCCTGTACAGCTGTACAGCCCCTACTAGGCTGTACAGCTATCTGCGGCCTGCTGTACTACCCCTCCAGCAAACAATGGAGGCCTCTGCCCTGCTGGTACGGCCTCCTGAAAGGTGCTCTGGCTGCTGTCCTTTTCTCCCTTGCCAAATCTGCAGAGTGGAAGTCCTTCCCCACTCTCAAATGAGTCCATGACTCCTTGCTTGTGTGTTTCCTCTTCTCACCTTGGCTGCCTTTTATAATCTTGAATTGAGCAAAAACCCTAATCTCCAAAGTTATCAATGGTTGAGATTAAATCTCACCTCACTTCAGATCAATGGCTAAGATTCATTTAATTTACTTGATTCACTAATGCCAAAAGCTTAGGCATTTCATTAAATTAACCTCTATTAATTATAAAATGACATTCACTTTAATAATTAAATTATTAAAGTGAATTTCCAAAGTTTTGAGAGGTATTAATGATGACTTCTACATGTTAGACACAAACCAATTTACAAGTACCTATCCGATGCTACAAACATCAACACTCCCTCTTAGCGAGGAAGGTACTTCTCGAAGAGCCGCCTGGAACAAGTATTCCCTCCGGTCCTAGCACAATGTCACACACATCATCCTGCACCAAGGCATCCTGTTGGTCTGTTGCCTATTCGATGATGTTACTTATTACTAATTAGTGCCATGAAGTTCGGAAACTTCTTTGGAGGCCCGCTCCCCCTGAATGTGCTCCTAGGAGCCTTAACTTGCTCCTGAGCATCCATCAATGTCAACTCATATCAACTGGGTCTCCTGACAGAGCTAGAAGGGGCTAACTCCTCCTCCCCATCTGAAGGTTGACTCCGTAAACTGGAAGTCTGTAATGTTCCCAAGCAATTTTGGCCAGGAACTAGGGTTTTCTGTTTGGTGTTTGGTGTTTTGTTTTTCAGGTTTTTGTTACAGAAAGTTGTGTTGAAGTGTTTTGTTGAGTTTTATTGCATGAATGATACCACAACAAGTATGGAACACAAGATAATGAAGAAAATACACAAACAAAGATAGCAAGCTTCAGATCTGACCTTTATTTAATAATATAAGTGATCTTCATACATGGATCTACAGATCTGGTACAATATAGAAAGATATAGAGCCTCTTGGAGCTTCCCCAACTGAATATGGATTATTACAAGATCAATGTGTTTCCCTTTACAGTTGGAACCCTCAGATCTAAGCTGGTAACTCTCTGTGTGTCTAGATCTGGGACTGGTACGGCCTTGGTTCCTTGGATAAACTCAATATTTCGGCCCTCTAGTCAATGACCTCCAAATAGCTCCAAAATACAATCAAAATGTAGATCAGGTGCCAAGTAGATGGATGGAAGCAAGCTAGGGTTAAAACCCTTGAGTCCTCCTCCAGATCTCTAAGCCTCCTTAGTGAGAGTTGTGCCCTCCTTCAAAAATTCGGCTAAGCCACCAAAAATCATATAATAAGAGGAACCCTGAAGTAAAGGCTGCAAAAAGGCGCTATGACCCTAGCAATGAACCATGTAAAAGGTGGAAAGGCTAATCTAGCCTCCCTAGAGCAAATTGAACACTTCTTCCCTTGGAGTTGCGCCCCACTGCTGGAAAATACTTCAAATCTGCGCCCTAGCCTCCAAATCCTGAGTGATGAATACCTGTAAAAGGATTGAATGGCGAGGGACGGATCTTGCACCTCCTTGGCCAATCTTGGACCAGGAACGGAGGAATCTTTCACCTCCTTGCTAGCCTCTAGGGTTTCTTGACTCAAAACCCTCAAAATGTAAGTTGTAGAGCTCAAGTGATCACAATGAAAAAATACTTTTATACCTCCCAATCTAATTCTCAGTGGAGTTGCCTTTTTCCTTTTTACTAAGGTTGTGATTTGATTTTTCACTTAAGTTACCTTCACCTTTTCTTTTCTTCTTGAAAGTCACTTTTTAATAAAATCACTTTAATTCCTTAAGTGACTTTTATTGCCTCAACCCCTTTTCACCCATGGGACCATAGTCTAGAGGGGTGACTAGACTACTTAGTCCATCTTTATTATTGTCAAGAAGAGGGGGACATTACAAAGTCTCTAAACTTTGTTCTCCCTTCAAAGCCTCCTGCTCCTTGTCCTCTATCACTGACATTGGTCCATCCAAGATCCCCTTAGACCTACAAACAGGAAGCAACATGTATAATTTTCCCTCTCTGACCCCAATGCTCACTGTTGTGTCAGGGCTAGCTCCCTCTCGATGTATGAGTACTTTCCCTTTCTTGAACATGACCGCAAAACCCCTGTCCTCCATAACTGAGATTGAGAGCAAATTCTTCTTCACTTCTGGTACATAAAGCACATCCTGGGCCTCTAACAAACTTCATGACTCAAGCTTAAACTTGATAGTTCCCTCCCCCTTCACTGCATACTTGGCGTCGCCACCAAGCTCCACATGAGTCCCTGAGTCCTCTGTCAAACTGTTGAATAGCTACCGTACTTCTGTCATATGATGAGATGCACCGCTGTCCAAGTACCAAGCACTCCTTGTGTTGGTGCTAGTAGCATATAGTTGTGTCTTTGATGATGTTGTTGTCTGCGTCTTCCCTTGCCCCTTCTTCTCCAAGCACTGTGATGCATAATGATCGATCTTGTGGCATGCGAAGAACTTGATTTTACTCAAGTCCTTCTTCCCCGGTTGTGAGGTTTCCCCCTCAATGTTACCCTTTCCTTTGCCCTTCTTGGCCTAGATGACCAAGGCCAGGTTCTCTTCTCCATCTTCTTGTCTGCTTGCTTTAGACTCCTCCCAAGTATCTTCCTGGATGCAATCATCCCAAAGCCTCTGCCAATCTAGAAGTTTCTCCCAAGTGAACTCCCTTGACAAACGGTTCCCATGACTTGGTGAAACCATTCAGTGTCGCATTTACAAGTTCTGCCTCGTCCACTTTCTCCCCAATGGATGCAAGTTGGTCACGTGTCTAAGTGATCCTCGTGAATTAACTAGTAACATTCTCAGATCTTGACATCTAGATGGATTTGAGCTTGTTTCTCAAGACCATCTTCTTGTTCAAGTTATCACTCAGGAACAAATCCACTAGAGCCTTGAACATCTCTCTGGCCAATTGCTTCTCTGCCACGTGAGGGATCAAATGATCCTTCACGACATCCAAGATCACTCTCTGGGCTTTGATGTTCTTCTCGAGAGCGGCCTTCTCTGCAACATTTGTTGATGTAGGAACAACCTTCTCTGTAATCTCCCAAAGGTCATGTTTATTCAAAAGCAAAGTTTATCTTGCCTTCCAAGACAGAAAGTTAGATGCTCCATCCAACCGGCCTTCAAACCTGAGACTGGTTGTTGTCATCTCTAGATCTGCACAAAAACAATTGTCGTGTGCTTATTCCTTCGAGGACCCACAAAATATGCATTATTGGTTTATAGATCTACAGAGATCTCCTTGCAAATTGACTTCCCTTCAGAATTAGTGCTCTGATACCATGTTAATTTTCTAATCCCAGCCCTAGATAAAGTATTTCCTAGTGAATTTCTTGTTGAAAACCAAATTGCAGCTCACTAAATAATTTACACTAGTGGAAATAATTAATTGAAACAAATAAAATAGCGGAAGCAAAATCGAAACCAATCTCGCAATGACACATGCACAACAAATTTCGGCACTTCTAATTTGCTTTTCATTAAATAATGTCCAAGCATACAAGGGCTCCCTTACCGAGAAAACGACCCAAAGAAGAAAATACACCCAACAGCAAACCTACAAATCTGCCCTCCGAGAAAACCCTCTGCCAACAAATCTACCCCAGAAACCCCTATGCTTGTTGTTGCCACTATACGGCCCTGTTGTATGGCCCATACAGTCTACAAAACAGGCCTACGGTCTACTGTACGGTGGGCTATCGTGGCCTATACGACATTCGTACTGCTGCTAAACGACTGTCTGCGGCCTGTTGTACGGCCCCTCCAACAAACAATGGAGGCCTCCACCCTGCCGGTACAACCTCCTGAAAGGTGCTCTGGTTGTTGTCCTTTTCTCCCTTGCCAAATCTGCAAAGTGAAAGTCCTTCCCCACTCTCAAATGAGTCACTGACTCCTTGCTTGTGTGTCTCTTCCTCTCACCTTGGCTGCCTTTTATAATCTTGAGTTGAGCCAAAACCCTAATCTCCAAAGTGATCAATGGTTGAGATTAAATCTTACCTCACTTGAGATCAATGGCTAAGATTCATTTAATTTACTTAATTGACTAATGCCAAAAAACTTAAGCATTTTATTAAATCAAACTATATTAATTATAAAATGACATTCACTTAAAAAGGCCCAACCCCAAGGTCCTATGCTAAAAACGCATATCTAAAGAAAAAGGACTACGAAAAAACAAAGATATGTAAAACGTGCTAAGAAAAAGGTGCAGAGGTGGTAACTCTAAGCAAAACTCCCTGTCAAACACTTACAAGTACAAAAACTGAAGATTCCTAGCTCAAAAAGGCTAGTTGGACCATCAAAAGACCTCATACATCATTTAAAATGACTTTGAGGGTCAAAATATAAAGTTTCCCTTCCTTTTTCCACCAATTATTCATCAAATTCGCCTATCTCTAACCAAATTACTTAGGAAATACCTTTTTTCCTAGGCATTGACATGTAATAAGCGTAAAATTTGTTCCACCATAGTAAACTTAGGCAACTTATAAAATTAACCTATGTTAAGTTGTTGTTAGAGGATATTACTTGATGTTTGTTACCTAATGACTTGTTTTGAAGCTTGATGCATCATTATAGGTGGGCGCCCCACATTGGAATCTGTGCACTATGCCTCAAGATCTACGTCATTGCCTCAAGATACGTGTACCTACAAGTGGATTCGTGTACCTATATTCAACCATATCTACCTACATTGGGATCTGTGTAAAAATTTCTTGGGATTCATGTCACTATATTAGGATCCGTGACAACACATTGGACGATGACTAGGATGCCACATCATCATTGAGGTGCCCACATCAGCAATTTGAACACTTATTAGCATATGGAGCATGCATGAGCCACTTGGACGTTTATCTTGTAAAATTCTTAAGACCAACAAAACTAAGCAAGCAGATTAGATCTAATCACTATACTGGAATTATTTACTTCTTTAATGCAGCGGAAACTAGAAAAGCAAATCACACAGTACACATTTAACTTTCTGCTCCTCAAATCAGTTCTTCATTTAATCGTCAGAACTTACAAGAGCCCCCTTCACAGGGAAAATGGCTCTGAGAATTTTACAGCAAAACCAACAAAATCTAAAACACAAAAATCACCGGAAACCGAACCTCAAGTTTGTTGTACGACCTGCTTCTGTATGGCATGTACGGATTCATACGTGTGGGTTGTCCTGCTCACACGTGCGGCCTACACACCAATTTGCCATTGTCTTGGAACTCGTGCGTCCATGTTGCACTCGTATGGCCCACACATGTGGCCCCGCTCACTCGCTATTGTACGGTCCTCCTTGTTGATGATTACTACTGCCTTCTAGTTGATCTCTTCATGCCGCACTCTTCTCACCAAGTTGAAAATCAAAACTTTGATCTTCCTCAATCACTCACGTGACTTGTGAATGTGAATGATCTTTGTGTGTGTCTTTGTCCTTTACCTTCTATGTCTTTTATAACATTGACTTGAGCCAAATCCCTAATCTCAACGGCCAAGATCTAACCATGAGATCAATGGCTCTATTTTAATTAAATCTTTAAGTGACTTAACTTAAGACACTTTATAAAAAGACGCTCACCTTATTAATTAATTAATAAAGTGAACTCTAAAAAAAAGCATAGGATACATTTAATGACGATTTCCACAATACGACACACTTGTGGAAATATCTCTCTGAGCTACAAAATTTAACCTCTTTAGCACGTGTGAAGATCCTTCTCCAAAACACATTTTTTAGGGCGACCGACTTCAGGGGCAATTATCTTTTGACTAGGTGCCCAGAATACTGCCAGATTAGTGCCATTGGATGCAAAATTGCCGCGAGATCTCCAAAATGGGGTTATAATAGAAAATTGGGCAAAAATTGACCTAGTTACTTTGCTGCTGACATTTGCCACGTGAAAATTTTCACTATGTTTTTGAACCACACGTGTAGGGTGCATTTTCTCTCCTCCACACGTGGAAGCTTGTAGAACCTTCTAGAAGGGGCACACCTCATCTTTTGACTTGTTCTCACACACGTAAATAAGTTGTTGCATGAAATATTCCATAACTCGGGTTAGTTAGGGAGCACCCTTGTTCTAGGGCATCCTTTTGACCCATGCATATGAATTTAGTTAGCATTTGCTCACTTTGAGGAGGGCACCTTAGCTTTTAGGAGTTTGTTGTAACTTCTTGTGGTTTTCTCACATGGTTTAACCTCAAGACATGGTATTGGCACATGGTTTTCTATGTATGGTTTTGAGGAGGCCTCTACGTATTTAAGGAGAGAGTTGCTCTGATTTGGCATGGTTGGAAATGGAATAAAAAGGCTTATTTGCTCAATATTGGAGTGTTTTCTTCTCTACTTTATTGCGTATATTATCCTATGATGATTATAGAAGGGATTTGGCATGCAAATTTCATTGAAGAAAGGATTATTGCTGTTAATATTATGGTGGCTGCGAAAGGTATTTACCTCTACATGTGAACCTGACGAGATTAGAAGACTCCAGGAAGCAAGAGAAACCCTAATGAGTTGGCTAATAACCCTAGAAGCCTTGTCGGCTCAAGAAGATAATTTATATTAGGCTATTAGCCTCCAAGAGAAGTCGGCCAAAAATTATAATAATATACTGAACAGACACTTATCCAGAAGGAGAAGTCGGCCCCAGCAAAACTGGCATAACCACTATAAATACAGGGGCCAGTTCTCATTTTGTCACATCTCAGAATTGCAGTTCTGCAGTTGCAGTCTGGTGCGCACTGCAATTGCAGTCTGGTGCGCAGGTTTGGAGGAAGAGCTGGTGCAACTGCAGCAGCAGCAAGTTCTCAGTTTTGGCTTGAATATCTCTTGGCTAGGGTTTGGACTATCTGATCAGCCTTTTGTGATGCGCTATCCTTAGGGAATGATGCGTTACTCTTTGTTTGGCTATCTAGCCTAGGGTTTGCTTCCGGAGGAATTCTCAGTCAAGGTTAAGGTGCTCGGAGGGAGGCTTCGGCCTATGGTTGGGTGACGAAGGTATCATCAATGGTAAAACGAGCACACCATCTTCTATATTCTAACTGGTTATGGGCCCACATCCCTTCGGTCAGCCTAAAACGCTGGAAGGAAACATAGCCGCTAGATATTGAGCTCGTTGAGGTAGTGCCGCTAGCGTTACTAGCAGGAGCAATTTCCAAAAGCACTGCAACTAGGGTTACCAGCAGAAGCAGTTGCAAAAACCCTAAACCTCTTGTTGAGGCACCTTAAGTGACGAGATTGACCTAATCTCTAGATAGATCAGTGCGCCCTAGCCCAGCGCATCTCCTGGTACTCTCAAAAGGCCAAGACGTGAAGTTTGGACTTCTGGTCAAATCCAGGGTTTGACCAAGTCAAGCAAGCCATGACGAACTCTATGAAGTCTGAGAACAAGCTAGATGGAGCCTCTAACTTCAGAGCATGGAAGACAAAGATTGACCTCATCCTTGCTAAGAATAAAGTGTTGGATATTGTGAAAGGAA
>ML776741.1:833843-844366 GCA_009831015.1 Picea engelmannii | reverse complement strand
AGAGTCTCATCATCTCCTTATAATCAAGCGATTTCCACCAAATGGCAGCATCACCTTGCAATTTGAGATCTACCCAATGGGGCCAAGTATCTTCCCATGCTAATTTTCTTTCTTTAATGAATGATTCAATACTAGGGCCATCAAATTTCCCTGTAAAATACATCTTGCTATGAAAAACCCCCAAAAATAGAACAATAAGTTACGGCAGAAAATCGCGGTTTTTTCCGGAAAAACCCTGAAAAACTGTTGAATTTAAAATGCTCATAGCTTTACTTCCCGAACTCCGTTTCGACTGATTTCTTTTTTGAAATTGGGTATTTTTCCGAGAGGAATTCAAATATCCAATTTGTTTTTCCAAATTCAGCTTGTAAAACTTTAGATCTGAACCTGAAGTGCACCGCCCTCTTTTTCTTCCCTAAAAAAATTTTGCAAAAAGAGAAAACAAATCTTCCCTTCTTTGGCCAAAAAAAGTGCTCTGATACCAATTGTTAAGTACCTATACCAGATCTGCAAATATACTTCAATAATACCAAAAATAAATCATAAACCATTCACCATAACATGAACACAAGAAATAGAGAAAACCCTTGAGGTAGGGTAACACCATACAATGGATCCTATTATGGAAAGGATCATCTCCTGTTCACTTGCCTCTTCGAGGGGGCATCCTCTTATTGAGCTACCGCTCCAAATACAATACTTCTATTCATGTCTCATTACATTGCTTGAACCCTTTTATATAGTTCTACCATCACCTAAGAACATTCTAGAGGAGGAATCTTCTAGTAGAACCTTCTAAGAAGTCCTCTTACATTTATTATATCTAATTACCCATTTATTATATCTAATTACCATAGTGGACCTTATTTAATAATATAGTGGACCTAGTCCACCTTACATTGAATGACCTCCACTATTATCACTATGGGCCCTCTGGGCCCCCCCACTACCTCTCTAGCTACCTTACATGATCCAAATATCTTGCGGAATAAGGATTTAAGTTTATTTGTTTCAACGTGTGGGCATAAATCTTCACATTTGAGCAAGATTTGACTCTTGTCATAAGCATAAATCCTAATTCTTGCAAATCGATTCACAATAAGCTGGAACAACTTGACATATGGGTTGGACATCTTACTTGTGTAAGCTCTATTTAAGATTTAAAAACTGTGCTAAAATCTGTTTTTCAAATGTTTGGTTAATCGACATTGACCTGAGGTTAAATATTGATGATGTTGAGATCATTTGATAACAAACTTGTGCCTGGAAATACATGCTTTAATATCAACTTTCATTGAATTTCTAGAAGCATATTAGGGCTGGCAGCCACTTCACTCACTGCTGGTGCACCAATTCTCAGCACTCAACATACATTAACAGTCATCTTAATCACTTTGGTAAATTCTCTTATGTTTGGATCTTTCCATTCACTGCTTGAGCTGATATATTCTTATTTGTGACTGCTACTTCATTTGGATGCTGAGAGAAATCATAGAATCCAATACACAACAGCAGAGTTTAAGCCACCTAATGATCAGCAGAGTTTAAATTTCATTGCATGGATAATAGGCCCTCCTTTAAAGCTAATGGTTTGATGATGCATTCACATATTTCTCACTGAACAGTAATCTAGATTTCACTGGTTTATAACAGCAGCCGTAAGTAGATTTTTTTTGGCTTGCATTTAAATCCATATAGCAACATGCTTTAAATTCCATTAAATTTTATTGTTGATGAGCATTTCTAAGGTTAATGGTTGGATGTCATTCCAGATACCCTTAGTGTATGAAATCTGATTTAAACTGGCTGTCATAGACTCTGATATATATAACAGCAATGGGTAAAGAGACCTTTTACATAACCATTGGCATACAATTTCTCATAGTGATTGAGTCTCCTAATTCTGGAATTTGTAATGCTTGATGGACATGGTGGAACAAATCACATAATTTCTTGATTCAAGCCTTGTGATGCTTCATGTGGGAAATGAGAACATCTTAAACATTTCAACGTTCCCATGGTTGTTAATGATGTCACTTTAAGCTAATGACTGTTGAGTAAGCTTAACTCACTTTGTGTCATATTCTTTTCTATTGTTTTCCCAGCATTTCATGAGCACACCTCTAACAAGCACACTTGTCTAAGTAACATATCTGAAGCTTGTTTAACATAGCAACAATTTGCATATCTTAATTCATCTTTGATCATTGAGTGTGAGTTGATACAAGTTGCTAGTTGTCTTTGTCAATCTTAAGTCAAGAAAGTTCCCCTTAGATTGACTTGTACAGATTCCCCCCTAGGCTAGGGTAGCCCTTTTCCCTAATCTAAAGTGTGGGGCAAGGCCACTGAGGTGATAATGGGTGGATTTGCCTATACCTCTAGGCTCACCCGCCGAGGTTAGGAATTTTTCATCCAGGGGTAGAGCTTGGGAGCTAACAGAGCCCATGAAATAGGGACCCGATCAGAAGATCAGATCTCTCTCCTCCTTGCTACTAAATACAAACAGAAAGAAACCTCTGCCACAATAAAAACCAAATATTTTACCTTTGAAATCCCAATGCTCTGTAATCCATGACTGGACTGCTCGAAGACTAGGACAAAGGCCCGTAAACTTTTTAATTAAACCTTGCTCATGGAGAAGAATGGCTTTCCTTTTTGGTTATGAAGACAAAATTTGTAGCTTGGGAATGGCTTCAGCCTTTTTGACAAATCTGTCTTCAATGGATGCTTCTCACCAGCTGGCTTCAAGGATCTGATCAGAGAACTGAACGCCTCCTCCTCAGGATTTGATGCGTCCATACTAAAGGCGTTAATGGATCTCAGCTTCTTCCCAAGCGAGCAAGCACCTAGGCAACTTCGAGTGCTAGCACAGCAACAGTGTTGGCGACGTCAATGGAACTTGGGCTCTTCCCAAGCGGGCAGGCACCAGGAGGACATGGTGATTGCAGGATACATCTCTTAGCGGCAGAGATTTACAGTTCGGCTAGGGGCCATAGGACACAAGGCTCCAAAACCTCATCTCAGCTTCTTTCTCACAACATCATATCATTTCTTGTTAGCCATAGCCCCCAAGGCCCAAACTACACAGCAAGGCAATGCCCATTTCTTTAGCTACAGATCTATCCCTGTACCATTTTTCAAAACATGCTTTAAGGGTTTCCCCATTCCAATCTGAGTCGGTACCTCCGAGGCTCAAAGCTTCCCTCCAAACTTCTCTTGAATAAGGACAATGCACAAATAAATGAACAGCAGTTTCTTCATTTTTTTAACACAAAATACACCATGTTGGGCCATGTCAACGTCTTTTTTGCCCACTAATCCCACGTTAGAATCTTATTTGGCATTGCCAACCAAAAGAAAATTCTAGTTTATAGAGGACTGTTTAACATCCACAATTTCTTCCACCACCATTTCTTATCCCTTACTTCTCCCTCCTTTTTCCTAGCTACATACCCAAGTTTTACAATATAGACTTTTGTGCCTTTATTTTTCGACAATCTCAGTTCATCTTCTTCCTCCTTGAGAATTATAGCACTGTGTTTCAAATCTTCTGTATATCTATTATATTCATCTGCCAAAATCTTCCTACAGCTCCAACTGCGTTGTGCTTTTCCAGCCTTGTCCCCACACAAAATTTTGACCTTTTTCCCTAGCATCTGCTAGATAGAAGACTCCCAGATTATGCAATCATGTTTTTAGTGCATCAGAAAGTCTGAGTAGAGCACTCTATCCATGGGTCCTCCCCTATCCTAACTTCGTTCATCCCCATGTTTCTTCCCCTGTTTTTTGAATAGGGAATTGAAAAACAATCAGTTGATCTTCTCCTTCCTCTACCATAATGTTTAGAGAGAGGGATCCTTCTGTAGGCTCAGTTCCTGTCTAGGAATGAAGAAAATCTATGACTTCCCTGCAACAAATAATCCTCCTTGTCTTCCCTCAAAATCTCCAGCAAATTCTTCAATGAACTATTGTATGTCAGTTGGATTCTTTGTAGCAAATTGTTATAGATACTAATCAAATTTCCTCAGTTCTGCTTCAAGGCTTTCAAACACTGGTTGATCCCACTGCCTACTATTTTATGCTCAACCTACACCAATAATACATGCTTTTGGTAGAAAATGTCCTAGTTTATCTCTATGATGATGCATGCATTCTACATCCTAGTTTAGCTCTATGACGATGCATGCATTCTACTTATAAGTCTAAAGAAAAAATAAAGACACTACACAAAAGAGCTACCAAGGGCAAATGTCAACCTTTGACGTGGCAATGCTCTACAATGCATACTCTTTATCAGAGATTATATCCTACTGTAATTTTTTAGCAACCTTCCTGTGAACAGCACCCAAAAGTGTCAAACTATGGAATTACAACAACAGACTGTTAAACTCTGTAACTCATTTTAATTATCAATATAGGATCGTACAAACTTCAGAGGTACCGTGCATTATACATGCAAAACTACAAAGATTAAGTTGTTGAAAAGCACAATATCGAATAGTCCTAGATGTTCTTTAATTTATGAAGTAATGATGACCAAGTAACCATCTACACTTATAGTCAATTGGGTTTAGCTCGAGTGGTTGGGAGGAATGATTGTTATCCTCCCTGTTACCGTCCTTATACACACTTGCAAACGTGAGCCAAGTCCTGCTCACTTAGTGTGTCCTCGGAGGCACAATGCCTAGGTTCAAAGCCCACGCTGTCACTTTGACTTGAACCTCTTCCGTCTAGGCTAACTCCAAGGGAAGCCAAGGGGGGTAGACCCTAATTACTAAATGAGATTTACAATTAATTGTTCTAGGAGTTGATTTTAATTAGTTAAAGGTTAAGGGGAATCTAGCCTATGATGTCAATCAACAAATGCAAGATGCAACTATCTAAGTATGAGAGTCAGACATTTTCCTAGGGCAACTAAGACTAGTGTCTAAGATTGGGCAATGGGGTCAACTAAGTTAAGGGGATGTTCGTTATAAGATAATTTACAAGTTACAAAATATTACTAGATTACAAGAAGATGGATACAACTAGACACAAAGAACATATCAAATACAAAGCTACCTTAGACTGGATACAAGATGTACAAAATAATGTTTAAGATGTGCAGATTAAGACTAAGCTAAATACAAGATATACAATATACTAAGATGTTTACTTGCATGTGCAGGAATTAAAGATACTCGAGATAAAGCGATCATCAACACATGAAGCCAAGCATACTCACAACAGATAGAGTTCCGTTGGACTGCTTTTCAATGGCCAAGAGACGCAAAGCACTCAAGACCCAATCAAGAGAATGCCTCCAAGTGGATGTGCACTTCTTGAAGGATCACACCACGAGATAAAGGAACAAAATAGATGAAAGCTGGCAAATGCAAAGTAAGTTCCAGATGACAAAGATATAACCACTTAAATATTTATTCTACAACAGATAAATCGACTTGCATATGAATGTAGATTGAAAGACAGTGAGATCAGTGAACTTGCAAGTGTGTAACTGTATTGCTTGGTGTTGTAGACTGAAAATTAAATTAAGTGGTTAAGTGTGGGATTAATTTTAGCCCTATCTAGGTGTCAACCCAAAACTCTCCTCCCCCTATTACCAAGTGGTTGTTGGATGCTCAAGAAGTGAGGCAACGAGGCCTACCCTAGCTTCACAGGTCAACCCTAAGGCCGAGTACTCCGGAAAATTTCCGTGGCTTTCCTCAAAACCCCAGTTTTTAAGTGAAGAAGATGGTGAGTTAAGGTGTCCTATTAAGTCTAATTAATAAATTTTAGATCTATGAGCTAAATAGTGCGAAGTGTGATTGAGTGTTTGTAGCTTGCTCAACAAGAAATTGCCAAAATACTGAAAATTGAAAGATAAGAAGGCTGATGCCTTTAGACAATGGATTGCAAGTTAAATTTTAGTTTCCGGAAAAGGCCTTGGGGACCCAAACCAGAATTAACGAGAGTTCTTAGTTATTATATTGCAAATGTGAAGTGTGAGAACTGAAAGTAACTTGCAGAATTGTAAAAGGTTGATTAATTGAGCTTTTATGAAACCAATGTTAGCATGCGCATGTGTAATATAAAGATTAGATAAACTTAAACTTGCATGCAATGGAAAATAACGATCTAATCTAAGCCACCACGGGCTCTAAGCTAACATGTGTTATGAGATCTACTCTAGATTATTTTAAGTTAAGCATGCATGTAGAAATCACGACTAATCTAGCTAAGCTTGCAAAGTAAAGACTGAAAGGAAAGCAAGCCGCTTGGGTAGACTCCTTCGGGCTTGCGTTTACAGTATTTTAGAGTAGATCGGGAAGAAGAAAACGTTACCCAGTGAGAGGAGTTGTTTGGAGGGTGTGTTATGCATGTGATTTGGGCAGCATGCCCTCTTGTCCTGTCCTCTTGTTGCTGATTTGAGTTGCAACACACTCAGAAAATGTTATGAAATCTTTGTTTTTAGGCAAAGATTTCATGCATACGAGAACCAGAAAATTAAATGATTTTAGGTGACCTATCTAAGCATGTTAGCTACCAAAATGAAGAATGAAAGAAGGTGAACAATATCATACATAATTTGGAGTGTAAGTGAGAAGTAAGGGTAAATCCGTGCTTGGACTTATCCCAATATCCTTTCCTTGAACTGTCCTGCAAAGCTTAAACAGAATGTGAGATGAAGATAGATAATGATGGCATATATTAATAATCAAAACTACTTTCAATCATTAGTAAATACAGATCAAATAAGTTAGCAATTATACAATCACTAAACTTAGTTAAGTAAACTACTTTACCCAACAATCTACCTATAATCACACAAATATTTAAAACAAAACGATTTCACCTCATATGCATATAACGAGCCTAGACTACTCTTGAGATCCGTGTATCCTCCAAAGCATTTTCTTTATTATCCAAATAGAAGAAGTTGTAGCAACTAATTGCTACAAGTTCTTCAATAGCCACACCAATGAAGAGAAGTGACAATAATGATGAGAGAGGAAGAGAATGAGATAGTGAGAAAACGGTAGCATAACAGTACAATAATGAAAGGTCTAGAATGAGGGAGTGAGAGGTCTCTTAAATAGCTTGAGAAGCTAAGGAGACCCCTCTTGGATCTTCAACACTTGTCAAAGATCCAAGGGACAAGACAACTCAAAGAAGAAAGCCACCAATGAGATGCATGGCTTTTAGGTTGAAGGAAATGGAAAAAGATGAAGAGGATGGGTGAGAAAGCAAGGAAGGAGGGGCGAATTGGGTAAGAAGAGACCCACGCATGCCTTAAAGGAGAAACTTCATGCTTTGAAATGTGATGTTTCCTTCTCCACGTGAGACATTCCAAAAAGGACCAAGGATAAAGCGTGAGCTAAAAAGGAAATACGTGAGGTAAGGTCGTGTGAGTTGGAAAGTGAGGATGGCACACGCCTAAATGGCATATGAGAGGTAGATGAAAGGAGGCCCACGCTTAAACTAAAGAGAAATTTCCATCTTACGTGTGAGGTTTCCAAAATTACTTGAAGTAAAGCGTGAGAGTGATGGGTACGTGAGGTTTTAAGTGGGAGAGTGTGTGGGACACACTCCCAATGGGACGTGGATGGGTGAGGAGCACACGCCCAAGAGGCACGTGAGAGGGTGAGGAGTGGGAGAATGTGTGTGGGACACACTCTCAAAAGGTGAGCGATTGGTGTGAGTGGACCCACGTTTCAAATTTTGCAAGAGTTTCCAAAGGGTGGAGTGGGGGACGCATATCCAAGAGAAATGCGTGAGCTTGAGGGGGAAGGCGTGAGGTAGGAGTGGAAGGATGAAGTGGCAGGGACGTGGAGGGAGAAGGGAGGGACCCACGACTTAAGATTAGAGAGAGACTCCAAGTATTACGTGGGAGAGGGACGTGAGCTAACCAAACCGTGAGGTAAGGAGGGAAGCGTGAGGGTGTACGTGTGCTTGGAGTGTGGGAGGAGTGTGGTGGCCACACTCCCAAGTGTGAAGTGAGTGGTAAAGAAAGGGAGTATGTGGAGGAGAAGGGACCCACGCTCCAATTAAAAGAGAGTTTACAAACTAAAAGTATGTAAGGGTCGTACATTTTTTTAAGAGGGGGCGTGAGGTTTAAATTAAAAAGGTGGGTAAATTAAATGAGTGAGTAAAGTGGGTAGGTAAAGGTTAGGAAAGGTGTGGGTAGGTCCCTCTCATCATTAATGCCACTTACTTCACTTGATTTGGTCCATTATTACAAAATTTACATTTTCCCATGTTCTGGGTTTGGCAATTAAAACTGCCATTTTCCGAAAAACTCCTAAAGTGGACAAACAACCTAGCAAAACGTGTCCGACTGAGTTGAAACTTGGTCCACGAGTGCAGGGGGTCTCATTAGCTTTCTTTTGAGTACAAATACCCCTATTACAAATCCCGGGACCTAAGTTTTACATTAATTACCCAGAATTAATTAATTAATTAATCAATTAATTAATTCGAAAACTTAAAAAAAACCTAGCTATACTTGACGGAATTCCGCGAAATTTCGCGTGATGCCTTACATGGTCATTTACAACATTCCTAAACACTAGCTACCTAGGAATGACTTCATTAGGACGCCTTTCACCACTCTGGAGGCTTTATTGGGTGGGAGTGAAAAACTCAAGGGAGATTAACCCAGCTGGTTAGGCCACATTAACCTCCTGAGGATAAAAAACACTCAGCGAAAGGAACTCTCCTAATGAAGAAACCCTAAGGCAACTGACCTAACATGATCCATGTAGACCTATTACATTATAAACCCGCGCAGGGGTGCGGTAATCCCGCTTACAAAACTGTGTGCTGGAGCAAAAAAATGCCCTGTAGAACCAAAAAGTCTTCGACATGTTTGCATCTGTTGATGCATATCTTCATGATACATAGAGTTGACCCCCTAGTTGAAGAGGCGGTCAACACTCCCAACCCAAGTTCAATTCCTACAAGTGACATGTGAAGCTCTTAACGAGTATATTGTTGTAATGGCTTCAAGCCCTATTGTTGACTAGCCGTGTGCCCTGAAGATTATAGGGTTTACCCTAGGTACCATCCTCGAGATGAGGGGAAGTACTCGAGGGTTTTCCCCAAGCAGTGTAACCTAGAAAGAAAAAAACATCTACACTTATCATAAATGAATCATAACCAACTTCACTTAAAAATTCACTAGAGTAATGATCTTAATTCCATATGTTCATTCAATTGATTGAAACCAAACAATGCTCATATCACAACTCCATTCAATAAATAAAAACACAATAAAAGCAATAATCCTAGCTGTTGTCTGCTCATTTATTGGTTGAATCTGAACAATATATACACTATATCTATGAGTGATTACAATAAAGAAACACATAGAAGCTATGCTATTAATAATAACGTCGGAATACACTACATAGTGGCAGAAGAGTTTCATCAATGGCCTTCCCATGAGTGGGCCCTTACCCAAGGAAGGTTCGCAAACCCTTAAGAGAACTCTAAACTACAACTAAGAGAATAGATTTGGTATTAACCAGCAATACAAAAATTACATAGTCATTCTCAGCTCAAAAACCCTTTTTGCTATCTGATTGGAAGCTAGGTAGAAATTCGAACCAGAAGAGAGAAGAAAAGAACATTATTTGAACCTTGCCAACCTAGCTATATACTAGCACTGCCTTGTATTCTCTACAAGGATCCAACGACATCCCCAACAACTTCCTATGATTAACATGTTTTCTTTATTAACTACTCTCAGTGGCAGTAGAGTCTTGAAGATCTCAACTTTTAGTTAACTACTAAGCTCCTTCTTAGTCACTTGACAACCTACTAGTTGATGCCAAATTCTGGGTGTCAAGATCCCTGAATTCATTCCTTTTTTACCAAGGTCAAGGGACTTTACAGCGCACTCTCAATGAGGTGGTCATATGAAGGATGCCCCTTCCCTCTTGTGGTAATTGCATGGAAATAGTCTTGTTAATCAGCATCATGGATGTTGATGATTGCAACTATGTGAGACATTCTCCAGCTTACAAACATGTGAGATGTGGATCATTGCAACTATGTGAGACTTTCCCCAGCTTACAAACCTGAGAGAAAGCCCGTGAGAAGGGTGTGTGGTTCCTATTTGAGACAGAGCTGGAACGTAGAGATGACTTCCTCCATTATGAGAGTTGAGAAGAACTCGAGATGATTCTCCGGTGAAAAAAGCGATCTGCAGAGTTGGACGTGCCTGTGGCTGAGCACAAGGTGAACGTGTGAAATCCCAAAGTGTTGGGTGCATCGTCATGAGAATAGAAATGAAGATGGTGTATTAGCCTCCTCTAAGCAGAAGAGTTGACGAGAAACTCCAGATGACTCTCCTGTGTAATGTAGTGAGAAAGAAGATTTGTTGAGTCGACGTGTCTATGGACGAGCACAGGTGAACGTGATCCTAGTGGCTGAGCACTAGTGAAGAAGTGGTTCTTCTGTGTAATGCAGTGAGCCAAAGATATGGACATCCCTATGGATGTGCCCCTAGTGGATGAGCACTAGTGGGTGTATAAGATCCC
>ML776741.1:814578-833793 GCA_009831015.1 Picea engelmannii | reverse complement strand
TAAAAGATAATTAATATGGTAATTATTAATTATATTTTGAGTTATTGAGGTCGGCCCTATTGTGCCAATAGACACATCATTTGATGTGACAAGTCTTATATAAATAAAGGTGAATCCCCATTGAGGAAACACACTTATCATTTTGTGTCATCTGATGATTTTAGAAGTTGTGGTCTGAAATTATGAGAATTGCAGCACCCTCTTGTGTGCTAGTTTTTGGTGATGGTGTGGGAGGTCTTTCTCTTGAGGAATATAGCAAAGGATTGGCTGGGTTTTCTTCCCTTGTTGAGAAGGGTTTCCCGGGATACTTCTTGTGCACTTGTGCATGGATCTTCTTCTTGTGATCTTGGTTTGTTGCAGTAGTTATGGTTCAAGTAATTGTTGACAAAAAATTTTAAAAAGGAATACATGAGCCATAGCTCACTGAAAATCTAACAATGCTGACTCTGTGGAACAAATTAGGTCCTCCATGTTAAGACAAGAAACCTAAAACCACCATATCATGATCAGTACATTTAACTCAATGATTCAAGAAATGACAACATTCACCACACCTTTTTATAATTAAGCCAAATCACATTAATTAAAGGAAAAATCGCTAAATAATACTTGAAATTGCCATTAGATAATAGTTTGAGAATGTTCGAGTACACTAAGAGACTCCTGGGAAATCACCAAAGGCTAAATAGATATGAAAAGATGTGCAAAACAAGGTAATTCTAGTGCCCATCCCCTACCATTACTAATAAAATTCTTTAAGTTGGTCTTTGAAGTAAAGGAAGTCTTGGATGAGGCCATGGTGTTGAAATGCCAACTTGCATGGAAATTTGAGGATATGACACAGTAGAGAACATATTCAGGTCAAGAGATTCTATGGCAGCAAGCATTCAAAGTCTTCCCCACAAACATGTACCCTAAACCGCAATGAAGTTGATTGACTTGTAGCTAGTATCCAACATACTAGAGAAAGTATGAAAATTGTCAGTAGGTCTCTAGAAGATCAATTGGCAAATATGGAAGAATTCTTCACGAATGCCTTGAGCGTTTCCGAATCATACGACCTGCCAGTGTTTAGAGTTGATGGTGCCACCTTCCACCAAGTCGAAAGTCTAATTTCTTGTGCACAGAAACATTGAGGTGCAATCAAGCAACAAGTGTGAGACCTACATGATCTAACTTAGAAGTTAGGACTTTATTCAACATTATATCAATGGACCCACCACCAAAAAGCAAGTGTTATTAAAATTTATCACAAAAGCTAAAAATGCTTTAGAAAACTTTAGAAACCTTTTGAGTGATGCTCGGTTTGTCCATGAGAATGTGGTTTTCCCTGAAAGCTATGAATTGACGAACCTTTGCACGCGACTAGTGTACATGGATAGGCAAAAAAAAAGTCGAACAATCATAGTAAGTTCAACCATCTTTTTGTCACTGCCAAATCTTTGTATAATGTATAAGTAGGGCCAAGAAAAAGGCTCTTGGATTTTGGTAAAACATATGCCTATGTAATCTCTCTACTAAGAATGCTTGCCAGATTTTAATAAAGTTGTAGTGAACTTTTGAGGATGGATGTTGTGACATGTGTTTGCTATTTTACGTTATGAGTTATTGTGAGTATACTCTTGTGAATGTCTTCATGTTTATGCTCATAAATATATGAATGCTAATATAGTAAGGAGATTACGTTTAGGTTTGGCAGTGTATATTGAGCTTGTTGTTTAAATTCATTCATTAGAATCTAAAGAAAATCTAGGTTTTGTTGAATAGGTTTATAGTGACCTTATTCTTTATACTGACTCTTTTGAATCTATTAAATATCTAGGTTTTGTTACGTAGGCTTACTCTTTTATCTGTTGTGGATTTGATTATCTCATTTCTAGTGCTACTCCTAGCTTTCTTGGTTTAGAATTTATTGCATGCATTATACTTACATTACTCTCAAAATATGAAAATCTAATACTTTAAAATGAACCTGGTAACCAATACCGCAAACTGGAGGATTCACCAATAAGGGTGGGAATCCCACATTAAGGGTTTTAACCCAACCAATCCCTCACATTGACGAGGGCCAAAATCCCACATCAACATATCCTATTAAATTTCCATTTGTATATGGTAGTAATCAGACATACCATAGTGCTGAGAATCACAATGGGTGTTTTCAACTGCAAAGCTTTCACAAGAACTAGAGCAAAAAGACAGATAATATAATAACAATGGTGGTCATAAGGAGACAAATAGACACGTCACACAAGTGAGTGATCAAGTGAAAAGAATATTATCATATAACATATGGTAACACACATCCAAAGTTTATCACACAGGCAAAATATCACAGTCTCCAAACAAACATTGAGAAATTCTACAAGCACGCCATTCTATAAATAAATGTTAAAACATATAATGGCATATGTACCTGTAGCATTTTGAATCCATAATGACGAATTTCAGAAGACCAATCTCGTGTCACCAATGCAAATGAAGTATTTGCTAAAACACGGACATCCCCTGATTTTATCTGCTCCACACATCAGGACAACAAATTTTACACAATGAAGATGCAAAATTGACTAGTTCTTTTCATCACAATTCCTACTTAGAAAGGTAGCACGGTTGTAGAAGGTCAAACCACAAAAAAAAAAGTTTACTAAAGACATGAAGCTAAGAACAAACAGTCTTCAAGCACTTGATTGAAAAATTAAAGCATGATACTTTTGACAATAAATTAAGCATGGAAAGTCTTCAAGGACTTGGCTAAATAATTAAAGTAAGACTCTTGTTATCACACCTAAGGTTCAAATAGAAATGAGACATTTAGTGAGTCATGAATTTCAATCCATCCTTTGACAATGAAGGCCAAATACATCAGGCATCAATTTGCAATGCTTTAGCAGAATACCCTATGTGCATATCATTCCACTTATGGCAGAATAATATTTGTAGAATATACAATGGGATGGGTCTATCCATGTACAAGCATAAAGAAAAGAACACAGCTACATAATGAGATTAGCATAGTTGGAAAGCATAAAATTCAAAAACAAACAAGTTTGATTACATATCATAAGCCTGAATATGTAGCAAAATCATCTAGGAATCGCACAACAATAGAAAGCTCAAAGACTTAATCATGACATTGAATGCATCAATTGTTTCTAAAAATTTAAACAATCTGGAAACCATAGTTGAAAAGGATATTAAAAAGAGAGGATATCGTGCAAAAGGTTAAACTCAATTTCAAAGATTCAAATATAATAGTTAAATTAGATTAAATCAAAATTAACATACACGAATGACCAAAAGGGTCAATGAGACTTTTTTACTCTACCAAACAATGTATGGTGTACATGATGTGCAACATCAAGGAAGCCCAAAATAAACATGTGGTCAACAATCATTGTGCCAAGGAAGCTTCAAAACTCAATAATGCTAGTTGGGTTAGGCCAATGATGAATAATATGTATCTTCTCTAGATCGACATGCACACCTATTTCATCAACGATGTAGCTAAAGTAACATATAAGCTTCATGACAAATGCACATTTCTATAAGTTAGCAAGGAGATTATCCAAGGGACTAGATACAATGTACAATGATAAAGTAAAGCAAGGTAAGTACCTATCACACCTCCCAACTAAATACTAGGTGGAAAAAAGGGGAAAGGGTGAGAAGAAAGGACAGCAAAACAAGTCCAAGACCAAAGTTACTTCAAAATGTGCAAGAGATGAGAGAATGTGAAAAAGACAAAGCCCTAGTGGCAATGAGACCAAAAAGCTTTATTGGCCTTGTTATCGCAGGATTTGTACTAGTGCAAAGCCCACCACAAGATCCCCAAATCTTGCGTAACTATGGAAAAAACTACCACTGTCACCTTAGTAGGATCTTCCCTCGTTTTAGTGATGGAAGAGGTCCACCACAAGGAAGGCTTCCCTGGTGACCTCAAGGGATCAAATAGCAAGTTTAGTAGCCAAGCCTACCACCCCCTATCTTGATCACCGAATGGTTGGTCTAGGTCAGGGAAGAAGAGGTTGTGAGATGGTTTGAGGTACCTGCTCGGAACAAGAACACTTTGCAGCATATATATAACAACTTCCAAGCTAAAGTATGGAATAATGACCTCTTTTAGACACTAGACAAGTTAGATTGCTATGGCTGTTGCAAAATTGCAGTAGTAAACCAGTCTTATAACAGCAATGAGTAATTTGTAACAGCAGCAATAATTAGTGCTCAGAAATACCACAATTGACCATTAAAAGTAAGCATGTAACCAATAGAATATTATCCAATTGTTAAAGGAAATTTCGGAGTAAGTTAGGTCACCTTTAGATGAGTGTATGCAGCAAATTAATGTAATTTTAGATGGCTGTAGCAAACTTTTATAACAGCAGCAAGTAATTTAGTGAGTTTGCTAGGGTTAGAGTTAGTATAGTTAGTAGAGCATTTAAGAGATTTGGGGGGGAGTTTTTATCAATCACTTTCACCAAAAAGAGTTGCTTCTAGACTAGTGCCTTTACCATTTAGGGCTATAGAGTCTCAAATGCATCCAAGTTTGAAGGTTGATCTACTTGAAACCCAGAGGTAGGATCTAAACCCTAAGGTGAAAGCACATTTGGGCCTTAGGCTTTAGATCTTGAAGAGAAGGACATCTAGGGTGCAAGCACATTTGGGCCCTAGATATCGTTTCTCCCTTCTTGTAGCTTCAGCTAAGTCAAAGATCAATTGTCTAGGGCTAAAATTTTAAAGTGTTAGCACTTTAGGGCTTTAGGGTTCTAACCCTAGCAAGGACAAACTCACAAATTTTGGACAAGTAAAACTTTATGAGAGGAAGAAGCATTTATGTTCCTCTCTTAGGGTTTAAATAAACAAGACTCCTTGCAACAAAATAGTAATTTCACCATAAACATCAATAGCATAATAAAGAATTGCAGAAATTTACTTACTTCATCCAAGAAACCATGAGCATTTAACCCTGGTTGCAGAAATATCCATCCAAAATCAGCAAACCATCCATAAGAGATCCTTTCCAAGCATAGCGCATGAGAGAGAAAGAGCTAGTAACCCAAAAAGGGAGAAAATTTCAGAAGTACTCCTCACAATGGTGAGGGAATGATGATCCAAAATGAAAGTGAGTGCATTGCAGAAATTTACTTACTTCATCCAAGAAACCATGAGCATTTAACCCTGGTTGCAGAAATATCCATCCAAAATCAGCATACCATCCATAAGAGATCCTTTCCAAGCATAGCGCATGAGAGAGAAAGAGCTAGTAACCCAAAAAGGGAGAAAATTTCAGAAGTACTCCTCACAATGGTGAGGGAATGATGATCCAAAATGAAAGTGAGTGCTTGCCTTCTTATATGAGGCCTAGCACTACACTTTTGTCCACAAACATAACATTACATTTGATTCAAGTGGGGCCGACCCCTCATTTAACCATTTACAAATGCTAAAATGCAGAAAATAATTCACAAGAGGCCACACATGTGAGACGTCAAGCCCTCTTGGGCAAGGAAGAGGCCTCCAAATGCCATGTGGCACCAATCCAGAGCAAGGTGGGAGCAAAAGATGCCTACCCTCACCCCAAGTCATGTCAACCATCCATGTGTGCACCAAACCCTCCCTGCATCATACCACCTAGAAGGTGACGTCATCACCAAAATAGGGCTAGCGTCCAAGATATAGGTGTTGTGTCTGATCTTTGTCACGTCTCTAACTGTCTGTTGTTGCAACGTCCCTAATCCTGGTGGAAAATAAGTCCTGGGGTACTCTGTCCAGCCTATGGGCTTCCAGCCCATCCATGTGCCATCATAACTGAATCTACTGATACCAAGCCCATTTGTCCACCGTTCAAGGTTCCGAGGATGTGAGAGTTGATGTCTAAGTGTTGTGAGTCACTAGATGATCCGCTGCTCTCCATCACACATACCAAGGTCCTGCAAATAAAGGCACAACGTCCTGGGTACAAGCCGAGGACGTCCCTCAAGGAACCATGTTAGGGCCATCCAAAACAAATCAAAGCATGAAACATGTTTAGCCAAGGTTCATAAGAAAGATTAGTCCTTAAATCATGCAAAGTAAGTTGTAACTTAAGACATAAGCCATGTAAGACAATTCACCTCAATATCCCCTTCAAGCATCACACCAGCCCAAGACCCCATGTGAGTTGACAAGTCTAAGTATGGGAGGGCCTTCATCCATCCCTATTAGGTGTGCCACCTAGACAGGAAATAAAATAACCCCGAGTAGAGGGATAGGTCCCGAGGGAAGCAGGAAATAAAGAAACCCTTCAAGAGTAAGTGCGATAGTGATATGGTTTTAGGGTGTACTTCATGGCTTATGGTGTCATTTAATCCATTTCTATGAGCGACTTTGTGGAGGGTGCACTTGCTCTGGAGTTGCCTCATTCTTAGGCGCTATTTTTTCCAATCCCCCTTTATCAGCCATCTTTCTTAATCCACTTTATCATAATTTGCAAGTCCCCTTTCATAAGGTTTCAAGCTATAGCATTGCCATTTGGAACCAGGGTGAGCACTGAAAGTGTAGAACTCAAATTTGGACTGGCTTTTGTTAGTCATTTGCTATCATTCCTTTCTTTCTTTAGCATCATTTTCTTAATCTTTTAATAACAGTTGCAATCAACCTTTGGGCCTTTAGCCCCTCTTCTCATGAGAGAATGGACCATGATCCATTACCGAAATTTAGTACACTATGAGAAGCTCTGGGATGGAAAGTTTTAAGTACGATAGGGAATGGAATATTACCCTTGTGAGGGCCCCCCAGTAGTGCCCCTTTTCCCTGGGCGGTGACAACACGGGGCTAGGGCATAGAAGCTGACCACCAAGGTGAAACAAGGCAACTGACACAATTTCCCAAGCTAGTGATCCATTATCCAACTTCAACCAAAGATCCTCATCCACATGCCCAACAAATCAAGCACAACACTTTGCATGAAAGGAAGACTAACATACCTCATGGTGACGGTGGCTTACCATCTCCCATACTCTAGGTTGCTCGGATGTGATGAGCCTTAGTTGACTTGTAGTTGTAAAGGTGAACTAGGGGGGTTGTTGGGATGTTGGGCCGCTGTTTGTGGACATGTTGATCATCATCATGGTCAAGATCATGTTCTCCATTGTGGACCACGAGACACGATCTCCTCTAGTCACCCCTAGGCATGGGGGGGTAACAAGCCTCAAAGTAGTGGGCAATCTCTATTATCATTCAAGGCCAAAGAAGATAAGATAGAGGTCAGGGTATGATTCCCTCTTACATGAGACCCTTGCAACCATTATCGATGAACAATAGTCATAGAAGTGAAACACTCAAAAGGTCTTTTATAGTTCACATTCTGAGACTAGAAGTAGGATGCCATCAATCACTAACAATGAAAATGGCTAGATTTCTTTGTTAGAAGATTTTGCCAATGATGAGTGTTAACCCCCATGCCTAGGAGTAACTAGAGGAGATCATGTCTCACGGCCCGCAATGGAGACATTGATCCCGACCATGATGATGATCAGCATGTCCACAAATAGCAGCCTAGCAGCCCCCCCTTGATTGCCTCTTCTTCTTCAGCTCATCACATCCAGTCAACTCAGTGTATGGGAGATGGTAAGCCAACGTCACCAAGAGGTATGTTAGTCCTTCTTTCATGCAAAGTGTTGTGCTTAATTTACTAGGCATGTGGATGAGGATCATTGGTTGAAGTTGGAGAATGGATCACTATCTCAAAAAGTTCTGTTTGTTTCATGTTTCACCTTGGTGGTCTGCATCTATGCCCTAGTACCACGTTGTCGCCGCCCAAGGAAAAGAGGTACTACTAAGGGGCCCACACAAGGGTAATGTTCTATTCCCCACCATACTTAACACTTTCCATCCTGGAGCCTGTCGCAATGTACTAAACTTCGGTAATGTGTCATGGTCTATTCTCTCATGAGAAGAGGGGTTGAAGGCCCAGAGCTTGATTGTCGTTGTTTCTAAAAGAATAAAAGAAATGATGTTAAAGAAAGAAGGGAATGATAGCAAAGGAGTCTCAAAAGCCAACCCAACTTGAGCTCTACCCTTTTCGTGTTCGCCCCAGTCCCAAGTAGTGATGTTATAGCTTGAAACCTTATAAAAGGGGACTTGCAAATATGATAAGAGGACAAATAAAAACGTAGATAAAGGGGTTTGGAAAAATGTAGCGCTTAGAAAGTGGTAACTCAAGAGCAAGCGCACCCTCCACAAAGGCGCTCATAGGAATGGACTTAATGACACCATAAGCCATGAAGTAAGCCCAGCACGTACCATTATCACACTTACTCTTGAAGGGTTCTTCTCTTCCACTGTTTGCCTCAGGACATATCCCTCTACCTGGGTCTTTTCTTTCACTGTTTTGGTTGGCACACTTAATAGGGTCAAATGAAGGTCCTCCCATACTCAAACTTGCCAACTTACATAAAGTCCTAAGCTAGTGCGATATTAGAAGGGGATACTGAAGTGAATTGTTCATGTGGCTTATATCTTAAGTAACAACTTACTTTGCATTATTTAAGGACTGGTAAATCTTATGAACATTGGCTTACTTGATTTCATATTTTGTTTTGATCTGGATGCCCCTAACATGTTTCTTTGAAGGAATCCTCAGGCTTTCACCTAGGACAATGTGCCTCTATTGCAGGATATGGCACGTGCACTGAGTCACCAGTGACTTGACACATTCAAATAGTAGCTCTCACATCTTCAGGACCTTGGACAATGGATAGATGGGTTTGATTTTGACAGATTTGGTAATGGCGGCACACAGATGGGATAGAAGCCCACATGTTGGGCAGTGTACCCCAGGGATTACTACTCATTGGATTGAGGACGTTGCACCGGTGGACAGTTGGATGCCTTGCAGAGATGAGATACACTCCTCTCCACCTTGGACGTAGTGCTCTACACTGGACGTTGGCCCTCCTTTGATTATGACATCACACTTTAGGGTTTGATGATGATTGGGCTTGATGACCACCTGGGGTACCATTGATGATGTGACATGACCATAGACGAGGAGATGCACCACCTGCCATGATTGCACCATGAGATGATGACACGTGGCCTTGGAAGGCCCTCACACACCCTCTTGGAGCATGACGTCGCCACACATGTGACCTATGAGGGCAATTTTGTATTGTTTTGACATGATTTAACATTTGTATAAAGCAAATCTGAGGTGTCCGCCCACTAAGAGACATGACTTTTCACTTTTTGTGACTTTTGGAGCGTTAGGGTTTCCTTGTAAATAAGGCTAGCGTTCCATTCATTTGGATCGTCACTTCCTCTCACATTTGTGGGAGTGCAACTTTGGAAAAGTTTGCTCTACCTCTTTTTTGTCTCTTGGATCTCATGAGCTACTTCTGGAGGAGGATCCTTGTGGATGTTCTTGCTTTTTTGGATGATGCATTGTTGCAATTAGGTTTTTTCTAGCCTAGCGACTTGGATAAGTAAGCGATTGTTGTAATTTTATTGTCATTGCTAATTTTTAAAGGTGTTAATTACTATCTTGTGCATGTTACTTTGTCTTGGTGAAACCCTAGGGAGGAGACATAAGTCTTTCTCTCCTCCACGTGCCTTGTTTGTCCAAGTTTTGTAAGAGCATCCTTTGCTAGGGTTAAGAACCTAAGGCCCAAGAGGCTTTGCACCTTAGAGTTTTGATCCTAGTGTTTGATCCTTGACCTAGGTTATCTAGAAGAGAAAAAATAGCACCTAGGGCCCAAGAGGCTTTGCACCCTAGGGATCATCTTCTTGAAGGTTTAGTCCTAAGGCCCAAGAGGCTTTGCACCTTAGGGCTTAAACCTCATTCTTCTCTATCATCTAGTTCAATCTTCAAGGTATTGCACGCTTGACTCCATAAGCCCTAAAAGACAACGGCACTAGTCTAAAGCTATTGTGAAAATTGCATTTAGAATTAGCATTCTCTTTCTCTCTCTAGATCTTACTAACTTCTCTAAACCCAACTCTAGCAAACAGATAATATTTATTGTTGTTGTTACAAAAGTTTACTATACAGCCATTGATTTTTACTTCAATTTGTTGCATACATACTTGGAAAAGTGGCTTAAGATACTCAGAATTCAGATCTAGCAATGGGATATTATTGTACATGTTGAAGGCTTGTTTTTCATGCTAAATTGCTACATTTCTGAGTACTTTTTCTTACTATTGTTGCAAAAGACTGATCACTTTATAAGATTGTTTTACTGCTGTGATTTGCAACAACCATTGAATTTATTGATTATCTAATGTCTAAGAGGTCATTATTGAGCTATATAGCTTGGTGATTGTCTATATTATGCTCCAAATTGTTTATTCTCTCGTACATGTGAACCAATTACCTTGTTATCTTCCTTGCCTCTCCTAGACCTAGGCCTAACCTTCAGGGGACCAAGATAGGGGGTTGTAGGCTAGCCTAATCTTGTTATTTGATCCCTTGAGGTCACCAAGGAAGCCTCCCTTGTGGTGGACATCCTTCCATCACTAAAACGAGGGAAGCATCTACTAAGGTGACAATGGTAGAAGATTCCAATTGTTACACAAGATTGGGATCTTGTGGAGGGCTTTGCATAAGTACAAATCATGTGATAACAATGAGTATCTTCTCGAATGAATAGGGTAAGACATCCCTAATCATCATAATACATGAAGGTCTTGAGTAAGTCAACTAACTTCTTAAACAAGCAATGAAATCTACCATAATAGATGGGACATCTAATAATGAAATAATCCTCAATCTCAGACTCTAAGTTGCAAAGTCTAAACATGCAATGTGCCTATGGAACGTGGCAATCTTCTCAATGCAAAGTTGTTGAAAGCAAACCCAAAGTTGGGCCAATGGTAATCTCAAAACTAACATATTACACTCTAAAGTATCTCCAAAAGATGGACACTATTCTATATATGGAGAAAAAGATAAGCATTATGTTGAAGTCTTGAGTGAGAGGCTCTTTGGGATTGATACAAGTGACTTCCAAGTAGGCCTTATAGAACTCATTACAAATCCCGCTATTTATATCTCCTTCAGTTACATCTACAGCATTGATTGAGATTCCAATTTCCAAATCAAGGCAGCAAATCAAGAGGTGGTCTCCACATGCCCCTGAATCATGAGTAATATTATGGATTGGTGAGCTAAAAAAGGATATCTATCATGGCTTGCTAGAGTTTTTCCATGCATTGAACCTTGTGAAGCATGACAACCACATGAAATAGAATAGCAGTAAATATTAAATAGGGGTGGGCACAAAACTCAGTTGGGATGTCAAAATGTGTGACGGTCTTTTTAGCTCAAATGACCTTAATAAACATTGTCACCAAGACTCCCACAATGCAATCCCATCATGTCTATCTCAAACTAATACCCCAAAAGATTCTATCGCTAAGTAGAAACAAGTCGATATCTCAAGGGTATGGAAATGGGTGGGGCACTAACAATGACACTAAGATCAAGGCTACCTTAATTACGATGCCCCTCGCCCTGGAGAATAAGGTTGATGAGATCTTCATCTTTCAGGAATTAAAGTTGGTAATTTCTTGGTTGAAGGGGCGATTCAAGGTAGGAACATCACTCTTAGATCCAAGATTAACATGGCCAAGGAAATTGCTCAGAATTTCCAAAGGATTCAGGTTAGCCACAAATATAGAGAGAAAAACATGGAAGTTGAAACTAAAGCAAAGGAAACTACTACTTTGGATGAAGGTAAGCTACAGGTATACACACATTTAAAGGATCGAACCCCCGGCTATAATGTCCCCATTTTTGGATTCCCCTGCTTTATATTTGGAGGCGACCTTATGAGTTTATATCAACCTAGCCAGAGGGGTAAATGGAGGTTAGCAGTGGGCCCGGGCGAATTGGGGGAGGTATATGAGGCCCAACCTAGTCTATTCACCTTATTTCATCATCAAGATCACCTCCACACAGCCTGTTCATGGTTCTATGGCATTCTGACAATTCCCGTAAATTAAGGGTATTATTGAGTATAAATTAATTAAATGCACTAAAGGTGTTATTTGGGAGGGAACACCTTCATGTAATAGCTCGATGGAATCGGGACGAAAAGATCTAAAGGTTGGGATAATAAGAAAGACACTTTCGACGTTTAAGAATGTCCTAGAAGCCAATTGATCACTTTCTGGCATTAAAAGGGGTTTAAAAAGGGTTATAAAGTGATTTTAATCTTCATGTGGATTTGGTCAAAGGGAGGAAAGATCTAGAAGGGGGTCAAAGAAGTATAAAGGAAGGGTAGCACTTCACCTTCCTCATTATGATTTGATCTCTTATTTGGAGTGCTCTTGAGAGCCCAATTTTCGTTGTGGTTTTGACAAAACCCTTCCATTGTTGGTTTAGTTTCGATGGTGCAATATCAACCCTATCTAGACATAGGGGGGAAATTCATCAAGGGGTTTCCATTGAAACTTCATCTTATTGCAAGTTGTCTTCAGTCTAGAGAATATCGATTTGCTTGGATGGTTTGTGGAGCCTTGTGAGGAGGCCGATCTAGTTATTTGCAAGACCGTGGCTAAGGAAGTTCGTGTGGCTCCCTTGAGGGCCTATTTCATCTTTGTGCATGCCAAGCTGTGAGGTCATAACTATCCCATAGAGGAGTTTGTGGCTTCTTGGAGGATTGATTCTCCTCTTCTGCAAGTTCGTGAGAACTTAAGGAAGTCGTGGTGCTTGGGAGGCTCACTACGGGGGTTTCTTAGGAAGTTCGACCCTCCCATTGTTGTCTGGTAAGTGTGGAGGTGTCGCAGGGTAGGGCTGAAGCCCTTGAGGAATCAGGTGGGCTAGGAGAAAGGCCACGAGCCCATCTGGTGGACGTCGCGGGGGTTTTAAGGGACAATCTGTCCCTTTTTGCAAAGTCAAGAGTTATAGAGGAGGTCGTGAGAGTCTCCTGCAGAACGAGAGGGTTGGGAGAGAGTAGTTGACTCTTGGAGCTAAGTTTGGGGATATTGCAACAGTAGGAGAGAGCGGCGAAGGGTTTGGAGGAGGGTGGAGCAGATTGGTAGCGGTTGTTGAAGAGACAAGGCATTATTTCCCATGTTTTGGATTGTCATTTGTGTGTTTTGATCTGTTGCAGCTGCATAGCAACCCCTAAATGTTGTATTATGTTGGAGTTTCCCATTCATAATAAAAATGCCCACATTGTCTCTTATATATCATGAGTACACTGGATGCATGCCATATGTTTGACAAAATGTCCACAAGTAGAATACAAGCAACTTAATGTCAATTAGCATAAAAACACTTGTAATGCAAAGTATTTGACGAAAACACACAACCAAAATTCACCATAAATCATAATATCCTAGCCTAGAATCATTGGGGATATTACACCGACATGAAAACTGGGCAAGTCTTCTATTGATCTTTTATTTCCTTTTGAATTGTTGATTATTGTCGTCTCCTAGTAGGCAGAGCTTTCTATTTTGCAAAATGACCTATATACTTAAACCATAGACAATAATACTCTACTACTAGTCAGTATGTGATGAAATTGAAGCCCCATTAGTAGGACTTTGTAGGTGGTTGAACATACTCTTCCAAAATAATTGCAAAGATGTAAATATGAAATGTATCTATTTTGGAGAAATCAATAAAAAGGCTATGAATTTTTTCTCTAAAAACACACAACATACACACACACACACACACATATCGAACCATTTTCTTCTAGTTTAGGGGAACATATCAACAAGGGCAAAGTGGACACTAGACCTAAGACTAATAGGTCTTGTATGCTTTAACCTAGACATTATTAGATGTGATTTTCACTCACGTATAAGCACATGTCATTATAAATTTATAGCAGAGTAATTGTTAGTTTACTTGGTTATTTTGACTGTGTTCTCCATTTCCTTTCACCTTCAGGATTTGAGCTATTGTTCGCTTGGATTCTACTGGAAGAAGGGAGCACTTGTGTGAGGGAGATCTTAATGCAGGGATGGCGAGTATCTTATGAAGACATGATAGAGAGGACGCAGTACCACATAAGTAAGGCACATGCATGCACGCCTACATGTTCTATTCTAGTAGGGTGCAGATTTGCGCATCTAAGGGGCAGTAACTCTGGGAGAGATTCCTACATGCATGGTGGATTATTTTGAGAGGCACGCGTGCCGCAATATTCTGGGAGAGATTCCCTCTTGCATGTGACGCACTATTTTGGGAGAGATTCCCATCATTCAAGGCACATTTAGTCTAGAAGTTACACTACATAGTACATGCATGGCATAGTCATTTTGGGGGTTGCACATCATGCATGACACACGCATTCCATATATGTGAGGCATGTTACACCCCAAATTCTCTGAAGTGTACCCTACAATTTTTCATGAGATGTGACCACTCCAACATGCCCAAAGTATGATGGTTTTCTTTGTATGTGGCCATGATGGGATGATTTTGATGTACAAGTGTTGGTTAGAGGTTACCCAGATCCCCTCGGGTGGACGATCATGGCATGTCCTCTTAGTCCCTGTTGCCGCCTTATACACACCTAGGAGACGTGGAAAAAATCTTCAATCCACTCAGTGTGTCATTGGGGGCAAGTGAGAGTTAAGGTGTTGTCACCTAATCCTCAACTCCTCCGTCTAGGCCAACTCCTAGCGAAGCCAAGGGGGGTAGTCCCTAACAAATATATTATGGTTTGATCTAAGCTAAGTACAGAAATGAAATCTAAGAGTTTATTATTATTTTAAACCATCAACCATAAACTGATAAAACATGAAGTAAACATTCACCACGATATATAATCAAATAAGCATATACTTGCATCAAAAGGATACTGAGAAACAATTGTTAGATGTAAGTTTCATTTAAATTAAATAGATAACCAAACTTGAAATGAAGCCTGTGGCTTTGCTGAGTGTGAAAAATTGAGACCAGTGCCTTAAAGTGAATCGTGGGCAATGTAGTTCGAGTGTTTTATTAGGATAAATTAATGTTCAGTTAATGAAATGGTTTGGGCCTCCTTAGAGGTTAACTCTTTGTTTGGAAACTTGCGGAGAGCTTTACCGAAACCCAAATGGTCTCACCAGTAAAACTCACTCAAAGTGTTGGATGTCCAAAACGGGTGGGAAGCCAGGTCCCGAGAGGGCCTGCCTTACTTCTCAAGTCACTTCAAGGCGTTTTCCCGCGCATCAAGTTAACTATTTTGGGGGTTGTCCTAATTAAACTATCAACCACTGACCAGCACAGCGTGTATGAACTTACTCCCAGCAGATCGAGACTAGCTCGCAACTGGAAGGGTCAGGAACCGCACTGTGAGCTGAGGGGAATTTGTTTATTTTATGACAAGTAAAATAAATGTGAGACTAATTACTAGATCCACACTGACCAGGCCTCTTGCGAGGTCGCTAAGGGGATGGTTTATTGCCAACTTGAAATTGCAAAACTAAACTAGCAATTAAATGTTACTTTCCCAATTTAAATCTAATCTAAGTGTTGTGGTTAAAATAGATTGATTGATTACTTTAACTTATGCTGAAAAGAGAAAAGCAAGAAACCAAAACTTGAACACACACCACCACACTGTCAATCCCCTAAAGGGAGGTTGAAACTGGGCACTATGAGACCCGCTTTTATTGCTTCCTATTACAATCGAGAAACTAAGTTCTCTTTTTCTCTTTTAGGACTTTTGGATCCTTGAAAACTGGATCAAACTTAAGAAAAATGATTACAAGGGGTTCCTTGAAAGTCTTGGTCTTCAAGGGTTCCAACTTAGGATAGATTTTCTTCACTTTGGCTTTGATTTCGCCAAAGTTTCCCCTTGTTTTATGATGGGCCTGCTAAAAACCAGCAAAGAGAAAGATTAGAAAATGATGACAAACTCTTTAAACAATAAACATGAAAGGCAAAATACTTAGCAAAAATTTTCTGGAAACTTTTCTCCTGAAAAATGCAAAATTTTTAGGGTTTTTTGAGACTTTAAATGAATCTAAGCTAGGCTCTTTTAGAGTTTTCTGTTTGTTGTCCTAAAACAGCAAGCTAAAACTCCAAAATAGCTAGATCTACAAATGCAAACTTAGAACAACTTTTTACCTTGAAAATTTTAAATAATTTTAAGGAAAGAAGCCACAAAACTACTTAGATCTATCATTTGAATAAGAAAGAATTTGAACCGAATCCAAGACTCATGCATGCAACATTAGATAATAAGATTAACCTTTTAAAAGCAATCTTAGCTAACATGCAAAATAGGTAACCAACGATTTTCTTAAAAAAAAAAAAAAAAGAGGAGAGAGCAAGCTTATGCTTGGAATATCTTTGGGCTATGGGGTCCTTCTTTGGTGAAGTGAAGAGGGATTTTCTTCAAACGTTTTGAAGAAGTAGAAGCATCAATCTAGATCCTCCTAATCTCCAAATAGAGCATCAATTACTTCACAATCCTTGCACAATAAAGGGTTAGAAAAATGGTGCCACCTACAAACAAGACTCCAATAAACAATTAGTTAAGCAAAACAAGATTGCAAATTGGAAACCCTACCAATAGATAAACAAAAGGATTACCAATCAAGCAAGCTTAGTATTCCTATCCAAGTAAGTAACAATGCTTCTACAAGGCCAATTTTAAACCAAAATATACTAGCATAAATCATGAAACAATATCAACTCATTTACAAGCATCCACACATTTGGACAATCCACCAATCTTGACCTCCAAAGTCTTCCTTTTATTCCAATATGAAACAGTATTACAATAGAATGATACAATAAGCAATTCTCAATGGGAGAGAATGCTCTTATTTATACAAAAATGGGTGGAGTTCCCAATGAAGAGGGCACACCATGTGGTAGAGGAGGGCGCACCAAGTGGTAGAAGAAGAGTTGCCAAGTGTAGGATGAGGGCTGCCACCTCTCCCCATATCCAACAAGTGTCTAATCAAAAGGTTTGGAACTCCAAGGGCACGCCACCTCTCAATGGAGTGGACTGCCACCTCAAAGGTACGCCACCTCTCAATGGAGTGGACTGCCACCTCAAAGGTACGCCACCTCTCCAAGAGGGGCGCACCTCCCAATGCACATGTGCTCAAAAACAAATATTCCATAATCAATCAATCCTCAATCAAGTCAAGTTTGTCCCCTTTGACTCTTACCTTGACTTTTGTGCCTTTATTTCAACTCAAACATGTCCCCACATGTTCCTTTATTTTTGCCCTTGCTGATTTTTATTGATTTTATTCGACTTTTTTGGATTTTTGAGAGTAAAATTAATTTTAAGTGATTAAAATCACTAATTTTACCCAAACAAGTGTGTACTTAGGTAATATGGGTGCTCTAGGTCCAAAAATGAGCATCCCCATGGCCTATTTAGTCCCCTAGTACCACTTTTTTAATGTATCTTTATTTTTTAATTAAAAATTGTCGAATTCTGACAATTTTTTAATTAACTGAAAAAATTAAAAAATCCTAGGGGGGACTTAATACATTTCCATAAGACTCTAGGAGGATGTTTAGCATGGTAATATACATTAGACACTAGGCTTAGATCCATGCTCAAGCCTAACCATGGGCATATACTCCAGCTCTGGAGGAATTGAGTGAAAAAACTCATAAATTATAAATTGCCTGAAAACGGCAAAATATAATTAGTAAGTGAAAAAACAATCCAGAGTATAACTCGCGCTTAGGACTTAAGGTGGCTAAGACCTTTTACAAGTTCATCATGCAAACACCTCTTATTACAATTTTTTATGGAAATGTAAAGAAAAAAGGTGGTCTTTACGACCGTTGAACTTCTGAACTCTGAATTTTGAACAAATGATGTTCAAACTTTGGCGGCTCGCTGGAAGTCCATCTTAGTGCAACTTTGATGGATAACAGTCCCCATTCTCAGGGTGCTTGGTTTTATTGCTCTGACCGACTACCCCTTCAGAGTTGGCAACTCTCCTTTGATGTTGGGCATTTATGTTCTGGGTAGGTATGCGGGCATTCTGAGATGGATCTACCAGGATACATGATTTACGAGGCCTCTAGCTACTCACTTATTATTATTATTCATTTTGTAAAAGGTGATTGCACTTTGTAAGGGTTGCCACACCCGTGGTTTAACACACCGTATCCACATGGACTCTCTCTTTCTTATGTATGTAACACACTTGGGCCTTTGGAGGCCATTCTACTCATGATTATCCAGTTGCACGTTTTTTAAGGCAATGTTACATGCGTGGCACAGATTTTAAGGCATTAGGTCACCCTCTTCAAGGCACAGACGAGCTATTTTCATCCGCATGGACATCCTCTACACCCGCCATGTGTCAAAAGCCAAATCGTCCCCCTCCTTTGGCAATTTTTAAAGTGTTTTACTCATTAAAGGGGGGCAACTTTACTTTGGGAAATTTCAAGAGGATGTTGGAGCTTGTTTGGGGCTAATTTGATGAGGTGGAGGTCACTTCAGTGACTTGGCACCTGTTGGAGGTTGTTCTAGCCCTTATCTTCCATTATGGATGCACTTTATGACCAATTTTTTATCACTTATGCAGAAAATTAAAGAAATCGTCCACTTTTAGGTAATTTTAGGGCTTGGGGTGAGGTCGTCCCCCTCTTTTGAGCTAGATGTTGCAACTTGGAGGACCAAGGAAAATTCCTTGCCTTGTCATGACCCCTCCCCAACCCTTTTCAAGTACAACATTGTACCAAAAAGGCCAAAGGAACCCTCTTAGAAGCTTGACATCATTTTTGTTATTGGGGGTTTTATGACCCATTTTTTGACTTGGAGGGTCACTCCCATGCTTCATGGAGGTGCCTTGACCTTCAGAATGGACATGGTTAATCTTTGGAGACATATCTCAAGGGTTTATGGACATTATTTGAGCAATTTTTTGAGCATATTTTATTAAAATCGTCCCCTTCTATGAGGGTAATGCACCATTTAACTGTATTTTTGACTTAGCCTTCGATTTGTGTGGATGACAAGTCATGTTATTTTATTCCTTAGCCTAATCTTAAGGAATAAAGAGTGGAGAGGAGTGGAGAGCCTCATCTATAAATAAAGACACTCCTCTCACTCATTTTGGTTGTGAATTGTTGGAGATTATTCTTGGAGCATGTTGTTAATGTTTTATGCTGATATTATAGTTCTTTGCATTTCATAAGATAAGAGCATAATATCACAAGATCACTGAGAAATACACATCCACAATAGACACAGCATTTATCCTGGGAAACCCTCTAGGGGAAGAAAACCCAGCAAA
>ML776741.1:768657-788972 GCA_009831015.1 Picea engelmannii | reverse complement strand
CATTCTAGCGAGTCTTTCACTCTGTATTTTTACAGTCTCTGTACATTTCTTTCATTAATAGAAATCGTGTATTACTGTATCTTTGTGTTTATGGTTACATCTCTGATATATTTTTGTTATATTATTGGATATACGTGATATCTCTGTGCATTTCTTTATTATATCTCCTCTCTCATTTCGTGCCGAAAATAATCTGGATTAGTGGTATCAGAGCAGGTTGCTCTTGATCATTTTTCAATGCATGTCCCCGACGAGGTCCGAGTATAGCAAGTTGGGTCTCGAGCTTGTCTCTCTTGAAGACAATCGCTCTCGCACACCTAAGAAACCCTCAATGGCAGAAGAAAAGAAAAACTACGGAGCAGACGATCCTATCAATCTGTTGCTTAAGCAAGCTCTTGCGCGACAGAGGGACGAAATGATGGAGAATTTTTCCCACGTCCTTAAACGCCTGCCGATAGCATCAGGCGCATCTTCATCAAGCGGCCACTTTGGAGGCACCTCGCCTTTCAAGGTACAAGTTAATTTTGATATTCCTGTATTTAAAGGACAGATAGATGCAGAAGCCCTAGAAAAATGGTTAACTCTGCTAGAAGGTTATTTCTCTGTTCACCATTTTTCCGACAAAGAAAAGATCACCTTCGCACTCCTTAAAGCTCTCCCTCATGTCAAACATTGGTGGGAAACTTACTGGGAGTAAAGTTCCACAAAGGAGTCTGGAATATATGGGGTCGATCCCACTTGGGATCTTTTTGTGGATGCGGTAAAGGAACAATATTACCCTGTTGGCAACTATGAGGACCAATACATGAGATGGACCACACTGCGGCAAGAGAGGGGCCAAGCAGTTCTGAAGTTCACCAATACCTTACATACCTTGCGTACCAAGCTGGGTATCAAAGACTCCGAGCGACATCTGGTTCTGAAATACTGTGGGGCTCTACACAGATACATCTAGACTGAAATGGATTTTCTGGACATCTCATCACTCGGTGCTGCTTATAGATATGTTGTTAAAATTGAGCAGAAATTTAAGCACCAGAACAAACGGGAATTCGGGTCTGCAAATTCGCAACAACCAAAGTATGACAAAAACGGCCCTAACAAACAGTCTCCCGAAAACCAGTCTAAGACACAGGAAAAGAAGGATCACGGGAAGACAAAGAAGGACACCGAAAAATGGTGTGATTTCCACAAAATCCCCTGGCACAACACCGATGAATGTCGCTCAAAACAGTCATTGGTGGCCAAGATCAAAGACAAGGAGCCAAACCCTGATTCAGAATCTAATTCTGAAATTATTGGTAAATGATAGATCATTGACGCAAACCCCACTGCTATTGTCGTGACCGCAACAATTCAACCAGAAGAACCAACAGATTATGAAGAGGGGGAGCGCCTTTTTCATTCACAGATGTGGGTGAAGGGGACCGCGCTACATTTTATTGTTGATAGAGGAAGCCAGAAAAACCTCATCTCAGCAGAGGTCGTCAAACAGTTGGGATTGTCGACAACACCGCACTCGCAACCATACAACATCGGGTGTCTTCGACAAGGACGAGATCTCTGTGTCAGCCAACAGTGTCGATTGACATACGTCATCCAACCCTTCAAGGATGAGGTATTATGTGATGTTGCCCCATTGGATGTCTGTGATGTTCTCTTGGGCCAACCATATATGTGGAGACACCATGTTGTTTATGAGTCTTGACCCCGTAGTGTCATTGTTACTTTGGGGGTCATCTCTATAAAATACCAGAGGTAGTTCCAACTATTGTTCCACCTAAAAAGTGTCACAAGGTAGTATCTCATACTATAAAATTCAACTTCTTCACAATCTGTTCAAAAGGGGAACAGAAGGACATTGCAACCACTACAGCCTCGCCCCCTGCACCTTCTATCCAATAGAAGCAAGTCGACAAGGTTGCAACAAAGAACAAAGATTCCTTCTGCACACCTTCCTCTCATGTAGCTCGACTTGTTGAACAACCTCAGCTTCAACAGGTTCATGACATACTTCCACAAACTAAGCAGCGTGACGTCTCCAGCAATACAAGCAACTCACCAAGATGCAAATCCAGCAAACGCTTTTCCCTCTCCCCCGGGAACTCTGTATTTTTACAATCTTTATACATTTCTTTCATTAATAGAAATCGTGTATTACTGTATCTTTGTGTTTATGGTTGCATCTCTGATATATTTCTGTTATATTATTGGATATACGCGATATCTCTGTGCATTTCTTTATTACATCTCTGCTCTCATTTCGTACCGAAAATAACCGGATCATGTTCATTCCAAAAGAGCAATTTTCCAAGTTGGTATATAGTTTGTGCTATCGCAAAGTGCCCAAAACCTGGTGAATATGATGCATGTGCTCCTCCCAAGTTCTATTGAAGATGAGGATGTCATCCAGATATACCACCACAAAAGAGTTGGTGAAGGATCTCAATACATCATCCATCAATCTCATGAAAGTTGTTGGTGCATTTGTTAAGCCAAAGGGCATGACTAGCCATTCGAAGAGACCTTCTTTATATTTGAAAGTTGTCTTTCATACATTAGTTGGTTCGATGGGAACCTGGTGGTAGCTAGACTTTAGGTCAATCTTGTTGAAGAACTTTGCCCCCTTGAGTTGGTCAAGAAGGTCATCAATTCGGGGAATTGAGTACCAATTCCGGACTATGATTTTATTTAATGCTTTGTAATCAATGTAGAGTCGTCAGGTCTAGTCTTCCTTCTGCACCAGCACAATCAGGCTTCCGCAAGGGGAGGAGTTAGGTCGGATGTGCCCCTTTTGAAGCAACTCTTGGATCTGGCGCTTGATTTCGTCATTTTCCATCAGCGAGCGACAATAGACAGGTCCATTAGGCAGTGATGCACTTGGGGTTAGATGTCTCTGTACTCTTCGACAATCCCTTCCACTTGCTTCTGATGCAAAGGGAGGCTCTGTGTAGAGGTCACAGATGTGGCGGCAACCTTCTGCTTACTATGAGCACGGATCACAAAGAAGACGAACTTCCTGGTCTATGAAAAGACCTTATTGCATTTCTTAGCAAGGATTAAAGAAATAGCAGTAGGCGACGCTACTTTTGGCATCATGTACAATTGTCTACCCAAAGTAATAATAACAATGCAGGATCTAGAATCATACACAACATGTTGCTTCCACAAATATGGCTAGCCTAAAAGAACATCACAAACTTCAAGGGTAGCAATATTACACAATACCTCATCTTTTAAGGGCTTGATGTTGTAGGGAAGACGACACTGTTGGTTGACGTGGAGATCTCATCCTTGAAAAAGCCATCCGATGGTGTAGGGTTGCAGGTGCGGTGTTATCGGCAGGTCCAACCGCTTGACGACCTTTGTTGAAATCAGGTTCTTTTGACTGCCGCTATCAACAATCAAATTTAGAGGAGTCCCCTTTACCCACATCTGTGAGTGAAAGAGGCATTCCCCTTCCTCTAGTTCGTTTGGTTGGACTTTGGTGGTAGCGACAGTGGCACTCAGTACGACATCGATGATCTGGTTCCCACTTTATGGATTTGATTTGTAGTAAGAATTTGTCTCTGACTTGGAAGCTTTCAACTCGACCACTGGTGACTGCTTGGAGTGACATTCTTCAGTGTTGTGCAAAGGGCTTTTATGGTATTCACGCCCCATTTTCCTGTGTCCTTCTTCGACTTCTCATTACCCTTCTTGGGTTGCAGCTTGGACTGGTTGTCCTGAGAGCAACCATCTTTGCTCTGTCCCTTTTCTTGTGGGTTGGGGACGCCTTTGCTCGGCTTCGACTGTGAGGAGTTTGCAGATCCAAACTCTCGCCTCTTCTGCTTAAATTTCTACTCGATCTTTACAACATATCTATAAGTCGCACCTAATGATGCGATGTCTAGAAAATTCATTTTTGTTTGAATGTATTTGTGCAAATAGTCGCAGTATTTGAGCACCAGATGTCGTTCAAAGTATTTGATACCCAATTTGGTGCGCAGGGTATGGAAAATATTGGTGAAATTTGGTATTGTTTGGTCCCTTTCCTGACGCAGTGTGGTCCATCTTGTGTACTGGTACTCGTAGCTTTCAACAGGGTAGTATTGTTCTTTAATGGCATCCCTTAAGGAATCCCATGTGGGGGCGACCGCAAATATTGCAGATTCTTATATGGCCCTTTACTCAGAGTAAGTATCCCAACAGTCCTTAACACGGGGGACGACCTTAAGGAGTGCAAAATTGATCTTTTCCCTATCAGAAAAATTGTGGACCGAAAAATACCCTACAAGCATATTCAACCATTTAACTACAACATCTGCATTTATCAATTCTTCAAATAATGGAATATCAAAATTTACTTGTACCTTGAAGGGGGTTGCATGGTTGCTTGATGATGATGTGTCTCCTGTGGGAAGCCATCGAAGGATCTGTGAAAAGTTGTCCATCATTTCATTCCTTTTTCGCGCAAGGGCTTCCTCGAATAACATTTTAAAAGGATCTCATCCTCCATCATCTTTCTTCTCATCCCCCATGGATTGTTTTCGGGCTTAGTTATCCGACGGATCTCAACTTTAGTGCACTAAAAGTTTGAAAAGAATGTGTTTAATAGTTTGTTGAATATATGAGATAACATTAACAGTCAACTGAATGCTGAAATCTGAAATATAAGCAAATTGAAACACAAAAAGAGAAACAGAAAAATAAAATGAGAGTCACAAACAGAAATTGATAACGGAGTTCACCCCCTTCACTGGGCTACGTCTCCGGGTCCCTCTCCAATTAATATCTTTTAAATGGTAAAAAATGGTTATGGACTCTGTAAATCAATTTCACAGTTGTTGCAGAGAAGAATGTTGAACAAAAGCTTGTAAGACCTTCTCTCTGGAAAATTACAAATTAGCCTTCTAAGGCAAAGAAAAGCCAAATAATAACAGAGATACAGTTGACTTTTACATTAACAACATCTGGACAAATTTTACAGCAGAACTCCCCTCTGTCCTCTGTCTTTGTAAAAACAAATTCAGCAGCACTACAAACAGAATGTTGGACAGAAAGTCTTCAAGACTCCTCTCTGGAAATTACAATTTGGTCTTCAAAAGCAAATAAGCCAAATTATAACAGAGAATATAGTCGACTCTAAATACAAACAACAATCTGGAAACATTACAGCTAAACTCCTCATGTGCGTACTGGCTGAAACCCTTGTTTATAAAGCAGCAGGTCTAGAGTTCAATCTCGATTTTGAAGCATCTGTTCTATCCCTGCAAGATTCCATCACAACAGAATGATGCTCTAAATGCTAAACAAGGTTGAATCTCCTGCAAATGTGGCCAGAATCGTGCTATTTAAGCATACAATGGGAGGATAAGCCACAGGTTCGACTCGTTTTATCATCACAACTGTTATCTTTTTCATTATCGTTACAACCATATGCTAAAATTGAACCATCCATATCCCGCCAAATCGTTGCACAAACGTTATCAACAGTTGTACCAAAGGTTATATCCGCCATATATGAGAACTCCACTATATGTGATCCGTCAAACTGAACCATTAAATGTGACATTGCAAACTGCGCACCAAATGCATAACCGCCATAACGTTTCGCTTGACCGTGCACCAAACGTTAATTGTCACATAACAAAACCGTGCACCAAGTCACATATCCGCCAAATGCTACCTCTCGACTCTGCACAAAACGATACAAGGGATGTGCTAACCGACCACTTGACTGCACACCCATCGAGCTAACCGCCGGACGTTACGTTAAGACTGTGCACAAAACATTGCGAACCAATGTGATAACCGCTAGACTTGACCGTGCACCCAATGCCTAACCGTCAGATGTTATGACTAACTGCGCGGGCTTTTCACAACTGTTAAAGGATGTTGCCAAGCTGTGCAATAAACATTTGATGTTACATATGTTTCCAACGGTACAACCCTTCGATGTGACAAATGCTATACCCATCAGAATGTTACAACGTATATCCAAACTTCACATATATATGTTATATTATATACCCGTTTGTTATATCATGCGAACTTTGGTTATAACATATACATTATATGATATTCCCATATGCTAGCAACATCAAATGTTGAGCGCCATAAAGCATAGTATATGGTTAAGTCTAGCTTATGTGCCTCATCCCCTTTATGCGCTGAATCATGGTATAAGCTAACCTTTGATTTGTTTATATGTTTTGTTAAACCATAGCTAATAACCTTGGTAAAACCATGTATAGTAGCCTTTTAAATGCATTAACCCCTTTTAAAGTGTGGTAGAATCTTGAAGTTTACCAAACCTAGGCATTGCATTGCCACTCCACTTTTTGCCATTGTACCATTTTCTCCTTATTGGATCAGTGTAACTTTTAAAGACGAATGACCTCCTGGATCACTCAGAGTGGCCAATATTGCAAAGGCTCGATTGGTTCAAGTCCCAACTTTTTCTACCCAGATCTTGTCGGGGACATGCATGAAGAAAAATAAATGAAGAGCAAACTGCTTTGATACCATTGATCCAGATTTAGGAGTGGAACGAAAGGAATAACAAACTGAATACAATAACACAGAGATATGGAGAACAACAAAAGATATCCAGTGAACAATAAATTTTATTGAATAAGTAAAATAGGTTGAAATTGTAAAACTACAGAACTGAAAACAACTTGCTCGAATGGTGGTAGCTATCTTTGAGAAGAGATGTGGTTGCTACACGCATCTGTCTAAGAAGAAGGATTCCAGTGAGGCTCTAAAGGACTTTTTAACATTACTCATGAATGCCAAAACCCTATACATCCAAAAACATAACCCCATGAGATGAAATGCCAAAAGTTATGTGGGCCCTGATGGGTAAGTTGGTACCTCAACTTTCCGGGGTCGTAACTTTTGCATACGACCTCTGTTTTAGGTGCGTGACAGCCCATTGGAAATGTCTTTTCATGAATGCCACACACCAACTACGACATAATAGGTTTTTTTTACCTTTTTCTCTTTTCTTTCTCGAGGGACAGAATCCCTGAGTTCCTACGAGGTCCTGGCGCAGGCTAAGTCTTCTTGTCGAAACCTTCACTAAACCAATCCGTCGGTTCTTTCACTAAAAACCCATCGTGTACAACTCAAGCACCAAGCGTGGGCTTCACCTCCATATGATCATCGGTTATGACCCCGGGCCAAGCCAAGAGGCGTCTTTCGCATTTCGTGACTCAACGATGCCCAAGAGTCCAGTCTTTCGACTCTTCAAACCCCAAAACCCGAAATCATCCCTTCGTTGAGATCGACGGCTGCAAATCTCCCCACTGATCCAACGGTCCTGGCCGTATCGGGACTTCGGTAACAGAGAGTTCGAAATGCAAGCGAGTAGAGTCTTTCGACTCTTCAAACCCCGAAACCCAAAATCATCCCTTCGTTGAGATCGACGGCTGCAAATCTCCCCCTTGATCTGACAGTCCTAGCCATATCGGGACTTCAGTAACCGGGAGTTTGAAATGCAAGCGAGTCGAGTCTTTCAACTCTTCAAACCCTGAAACCTAAAATCGTTCCTTTGTTGAGATCGACAGCTGCAAATCTCCCCCCTGATCCGACGATCTTCGATGATATGAATCCAACGGTCTAGATCTCTTCGGAGTTTCGTGAATCGGGAGTTCACGATGCAACGACTCCAGAACTCCTGTCACTCAAATCCCCAAATTCCCATATGGGAATTCATGTAGGAGATCAACGAACCTCGTTGATCTGGATCTAACAGTTACTATCCCTCCTGAGCTTAAGGGCGTTGAAGGACACTCAGCCTTAACCCCTTGTTGTCCTACGAGATCTAATGGCTTACAGGGTTTCAGAGCTTTCCCCGAACTCTAACTGCTCACCGTGCGTCTCCTCCGATGGACGGTTCAGATCCTCCCGGAGTTTCGTGAATCGAGATTTCGTGACTTGTGACGACGAGGGGTCTTCCCCTTTGGTCTCCCGGGTGTCGAAAAGTCGAAATGTCGAAACCTATTCACACTAAGTTGATTCAGAGTTTCGCATATCGGGACTTCGCGACTTGCGACGACGAAGGGTCTTGCCCTTTGGTTTCTCGGGTGCCGAAATGCCGAAATGTCGAAACCTATTCACACTAAGCTAATTCGGAGTTTCGCATACCGGGACTTCGCAACTTGCGACGACAAAGGGTCTTACCTTTTGGTTTCCCAGGTGCTGAAATGCCGAAACCTATTCACACTAAGCTAATTCGGAGTTTCGCATACCGAGACTTCACGACTTGCGACGACGAAGGGTCTTGCCCTTTGGTTTCCCGGGTGCCGAAACGCTGAAATGCCAATGAACGGGTCCAAATACTCCGGGACTTTCAGGATGTTGCCAAGTCCACCCTCTTGCCTATGCAAAGGTTAAGGTCGACGGGCAATAGAGCTCTGACAGATCTTTCAGAGGGTTCTTGGGTAAATTATCCCTAGGCTTGGTGACCTGAGTAAAAGTATTCATAATTTGTCGAGCTATAAATTCGGTGGTAAGGGTAAAGTAAACTCGTGGGTTTACTATCATGGTAGTCCTTTCGAGGGACTCACTCTGACTCTGGAGTGCGAGGAAACTTCCCGAGAGAAGTGCCTTCGGGAAATTAAACCAGGGCATAGTGCAAGCCAAGTAGATAGGACAATTCTCAAGGGAATGGACTCGTATTCTGAACCTACTCATTCTATACATAGACCGATTATGGTCATATAAGTATAAGCATGTATCCCTTGTCTCCAAATCAAACACATGCAAACACTTCCATACATAAACCATCTATGAGTGTATAAACATGAGCATTCATTCAATTCAAAAATACAAGACATAACACTTATCATAAAACACTAGGTGTGACGCGACTGTTGAGAGGGGTGCTCGTTTCCACCCAACCATAAGCTCAGTGACTCCAAATGGATTTACCATTAGCCACCCCCGAGCTAGACCACGATGCTCGAGGTTCAATTTTCTACGGAAGTCAAGGACGAAGGTTACTCTCCTTCTCCTCTATTCAGAACTCCCTGTGTCTCCAGAGTTTCTCCAATTCTTCCCCGCGATCCCTGTCGCGCGCGTTCTCTTCTCTCCCCCCCTTGACCACACTTCCTCTCTTGCCTTTTCTCTGCAAGATTGTGTGTGGCGCGAATTTCCCTATCCGCGGTTAGGTCTAGGAGTTGTTACGGATGGGCGGTTCACCCCCATCCCCTCATTAAATCTTGAGGAGCCTCCCCACCTACCAATCTGCCGGGAAATCCATTCCGGGGTCAGAGAGTTGCTTTGGTCTTTTAGCAAGTAAAACCAGGACGGTACTGGCTCTGTGGAAGTTAACACAACCATTCCAGGTCCCTTCCACCATCTCTCATTATCCATCGTGGTCTCTTTTAGCACATCCCCCTCCCAACAGCCATGCAACACATATTCATAACATAATTTACATTCATCAACCTTTTATAAAAAGGTCCGTCAAATCAAACATTCACGTCTTTGAGTTCGCCATAGTTCTTGGCCAATATAGTTATTTTTACAAACTGGGGGAAACATGGTGTTACAATGAACTACACATTATATCATCAAACTCTGACTCTGTTTACAATTTGACTGTGGCAAGCCAAGAAAACATTGTTTAGGCCCCCAAACAGCCCTTGAAGTACAAAAAGATGTACTAACATTAAAACTTAAAAAATAATCCAGTTGGATTAGTTGGGCGGCCACCAATCTCCACCTGGAAGTTGTGTAGGGATTTAGACAACCCTGAAAGTGTAGAACCCACAGTCACAAAGAATTACAGAAAAAACGTGTTGAACTAACAATTTTCAAGAGGAACCAGTTGGAAGAGGTGGGTGGCCACCAATATCCACCTGGATCAATGTGGTTGGTGGTGATATGCTTAAATAGTGCGTAGTGGGGTACTTCATGTTAAAAAGAGTCATCTTCTAACAAAAAGAGATTTTTTCAAAGAAAAACAGGTCATATGTAATTGTGGCACATCTTGAAATTCTCATCCCCATAATGTAACATCAAAATATTGTTAAAGTGAACAACAATTTGTTTAATTATTAATTAAATATAAAAATTATAAAATGAATAATATTTTGTTCAATTGTTATTTAAATATAAAAAATATAAAATGGAAAAAAATAAAATGCATTTTACATTGAAATGTGAGGAAAGACACTTATCATAAATTAATCTAATATAATGTTTTGCAAAAAATTATTAAAAACATTAAAATAAAATTCGATTAAAAAACAATATAAAAAAAACTCTAGTGCGGTTGTTATGAGCGGCTCGGCTCCGTTGGTATTTGTTGCTTTCATTGTGTCTTGGCTTCTTGGAGTGCTAGTAGGTTCTAGTTACCCGTATTTTCATTCTCTACACATAGAATGGTGTTGTCCTGAACGATGTTGTTGAGCATGCACCACCCAAAGTAGCAGTACGTAAAATGGTGTTGTCTTGAACGGTCTTATTGAGACTGCACCACCCAAAGTAGCAGCCTATTGTTATAGGGTCCAAAAAGAAATATGACCATGGCGACAATGGAGGATCTAAAAAAAATGAAAGTGTATTACTAATAATTACCTTCATCTGAGTACGTCGATTTTGAAACCAAAATTTCACCTGTTGCAACTTAAGGCCCAATTCAACGTTGAGTCATTGTATTTGTTTGTCATCAAGATGTGGGCACTCCTTAAATAGTCGTTACCAAACCAAACATAAATATAGGTCCATGTTAGCCAAGCCAATCCTTGTCATTGTAAAAAAAGAAGAAGGTAGTCATGACATTATTAAACAAGATATAGCTCTTGTGTGTCTCACGCTTCCATTTCTTTAATTTGACAGGCAATATGTTTGTGGTAACGTTTCCTTCGCGTCTGTTGTTCTCGCGATCATGATCTTGATCAGTCATGATTGATTGATTTTATGAAAAATAAAAATATAAGTGGAAACAAAGCCTTATTTATTTATATAGTATAGAGAGGTTGTTTGGTCTTAAAGTAACGATTTAGTATTTATTTGTTTTATTTTAGCAATGATTTAGTATTTATTTATTTCATTTTTGTGCGATCAAGTATTTTATCAATATAGTTCAAGATTTAAATTGTCAACATCGAGTTTTTAAGGTAAATACGAGCACTGACAACAACATTCATATAGTGTTCATTTAAGCAAACAACAACACTCATATAACATTCATTTAAGCAAATCCATTTGGATTGCACTTCAAAGTGTGAGCTTCCACATGCACTGACGTTGTCACACAAATTTAAAGGATCTGACGTGTCTTTATACAGTAGTCGATTGATTATTCAACAACATATTATAGTTATTTAAAGCTATCTCTATCATTGAATAGAATGAACTACAAACTCTACACGGAAATATAAACGGTTGTTAATCATGGTTTGTCTCACACATAGATGGCTAAAAGCAGCGGTGCTCCAATGAAAGTTGAGCTCCTCAAGACCTGGAATATCATTCCTGGTGTCATAGACGAAGTGGGATCATTCTCAATGTTGTAGATGAAGTGGGTGAGTCGTGGGTGAGCCGTTTACGGACGTGAGAGCCATTTACAAAGATTGGATTGAAGTTGCAAGCAGATTGGCAATGAGGGTGGCACAAACATAAGGGAAATCACGAGGAGTGGGCCTTTTGAATCATCTGTAGATTTATATACAGTCATGATCGTTGACCCAGATGCTCCCACCCCCACAAATCTGACCTTCAAAAAATTCCTACATTGGCTAGTTAGCAACATCCTTGGCCAAACTCCTCCCACATCCGGTAAAGTTTCTTGATCTGCCCAAACCTTCTCTATATACATGTCGGTTTTCTTCTTACTAAGTCTTACATTTATTGTCATTGTTATTGTTATTTGTAGAGATATGGGGAACTGGAAAAGAAGTGGTGCCATATATGGGTCCAGACCCACCCAAAGGTTGCCATTGTTATGTATTTCTCCTCTTCAAGTATATATGTTTTCAACTCTAGCATATTCCACACCATTCTATAGAATGTTTATTTGCTTTTTGAGTCAAATAAATTAAGGCTTCTCATCTCTACAGAAGGGAAAGATAAAGGTGGACCCTATTCAAGACATAGAGCTTTTCAAAGTGGGGGATTTTATAAAGCAACATCAACTAAGCCCTCTAATGGGTGGATCATACTTGTATGCCAAAAGAGGAGATGAACTGGAACACACAGGAAATCAACCTTATTTTCAATGTCTAACTTCCGACTTTAAATATGGAAGCTTGAGATAGAATGACATGTAGTTTATACATATATAGATATTTAGTGATAGGTCATAGTCGTCGCTAGTTTCCATGGTAAACCCACACATCAATATTTTATTGATTTGAGTTTAAAAATATTTTATTTTTCAAAATAAACATTAATTTATAGAATGTGCAGCTGAAGTCGTGCACCTGCTAATCTTTTTCAATCTTCATACGAGGAAGACACTATAGAATACAACCTGAGTGGGCCTAATGGTTAAGAACATGTGTTTCCTCTTAAGAGGTCACAGGTTCAAATCCAGAGGGAGGTAGGGTATGTATACCTTCATAGACTTTCCATTGCAACGAGAGCTAAATCCCATGGTGTAATCATTCATCAACTTTCCACCATCACCTTTCAGCTCCATCTTTTCATCTCACACAACTTTGGACGGTCAAGATTTTCTCTCACAGAATCTGCGTGATTAAGCCATCTAAATCTTTTGATTTTGCAGTAGATAACTATGGCCAGGGACTCTTCATGGTTTTCATTTTTTTCACGATGGATAATTGTCACCGAGGACTTTTCGTGGTTTGCATTTTTATCATAAAATCGACCGACAGATACGCAGACTCGAGGTTTTCAAACAGACATGGAAGGGAGGAGCGTAGGTCGACCAATTTGGATAAAACAGGCAGAGGACACCCGACTTAAAGAGGAAGAGCAGAAAGTGGTCACAACCAAAGCTACCTTCAAGGCTAGGTTTAAGTCTTTGGATAACAATGCTCAACAACAACAGGAGGAAGAGGCCGAGGAAACAGAGGAGGAAGAAGCCAATAAACCCATAGGACCAGTCGAACCAGTTAAATGCACCGACACTAGCACGAGAGTCCGAGGAGGGGTTGTGGGCTCGACAACTTCCTTTGTGGTCGTCAACAAGGATTTCAATTGACGGTGCCTCCCCCACAATGGGCTCAAGATCAAGGTTTGAATCCAGGTGGCCACGGGGGGAGAAGAACAGGAACAAGAATCCCTCATCAAGGACCACTATGACGACACCTACATTGTCACATACGTAGTTTCCAAGGGTGGAAACTACATTGTCAGCATGGAATGCAGTGCACATCCCATTTCTGGCAGCGCATTTCCCATTTTCTTTAGCGGCAACGGGGGGATTCCGATTGGAGGAGGAACTTTGGGGTTGTCAATCGGGTTGTGCACCTAAGTTCCCCCAATACATGATAATGCACGCGATGATTTTTTTTGGTATGTTAGGGGTGATACCAGGAATTCTACCTGGTGCCAATGGAGGGATGGTGTTGCATGGCCTCAAGGCGACTTTCGGGTAGGTTTGCAGGGATTATTTGAAGGGGCGATGTGGAAGGATGATTGCAAACATAATTACCCTCCTTATAATGAGTTGATGGCTACCTTGTCAGTTGGGAGCACAGTGGGCGCTCTACGTTCTTGTAAGCCTTTTAATTTTGAGGGAAAATGATTTTGTTTTGTCGTCTCTTTGGATTTGGGAATGCAGAAAACGTAGATATGTTAAAGGATGATCCGTCGTGAAGATGATGTAGGTCAAAATGTGGGAAGCCCTAGGTTTAAAGGTGGTGGGGACAAATTTTGAGGAGGAACAACGGGTGGGTTGAATCCATGCCTCCTCTTGCATTTTTGGGGCTTGTGCGACAGAGGTGGTGGGGGATAAATCCCGAGTAAGAACAACTAGCAGGTAACCGAGCAGTTTAGGATGATAAGTTAGAAAGCAAAAAAATTATCATAGTTAGCAAAGCAAAAAAGGTGTCACGACAAACAACAAAAAGATAAGACAGGTGGAAACATGATGTGGCAGTTGGTATTGGTTGATAGGTTTTGGGCTATTGACGTGTTTTGAAACATCCAACGTTTTGAGTGGACACTCCACCCATCATTAAGGACAAATGAAGCTTCGAAAATCATTGTGTAACAGGTTTTGAAACGTCCAACGTTTCGAGTGGACACTCCACCCATCATCGGGGAAAAATTAAGGTTTTGAAACATCCAACGTTTCAAGTGGGCACTCCACCCATCATCAAGGACAAATGAAGCATGCCCAATATTTTGAGTAGACATTCCACCCATTGTCATGGACAAATGAAGCTTCATTTGTACTTGATGATGGGTGGAGTGTCCACTTGAAATGTTGGACGTTTCAAAACCTATTATATAGTGATTTTCCAAAAATATTGGGTAACAGTACGACTAACTATGGAAACCTACACTCTCATATGGTAAAACTTATAATCCACGACTTTATCAATTAAATTATTCATGCCAAATTTCAAGTGAAAAAAAATGGTTTCCTTTCCCACTATTCTGAATAATGGTAAAAGGACCAATTCATAATGTAAATGTGGTTAAACTTACAACCACCCCTTTCTCCACTAATTCCATTAAACTTGGTAAAACCTATAATCCACCACTCTATCTGCACCAAGATTTAATTTAATTATTTAAAATGATTCTTGTCAAATTTCAAGTGCAAAGTGTTTGTTTCCTTTACCCTTATTTTGAATAATACTAAAAAGACCAATTCATTGTTAGGAAATGAGGAACACTTCCATGCTAAACCTAGTAGAAGAGAGGAAGAAATATTTAATCAGGAAAGTAAAGGACAAAGCAAACACACAGTACACAAAGATTTAACCGTAGAAACCAAAACCAGGAAAACCATCATTCCTTGAGTGATTTTCTCTCTTGTTGTCTTATTCATCTAGAATAAAAGGTCACATGTCTAACCTTGGTCCACACCTAAGACACAATCGACATCATACCCTCTTTCTTACAAAAGAACAACCTTTTAGCCAATTCATCTTACATCTACATGACCATCAACCTCTAAAACAATTTCTCTAAAGGTTAGCTTTTATAGCATTACAAGATGCCTTCTTTATAGGCTTTAGAGAAGGAAAAACACTAAAGAAAAGGCACCCAAAAATGGTTATAGATCCATGCATTTGGCTACAAACCCCACGAATCTTGGGATTCTATTACAATAGACTACCAAGTCGGATTACCTGTCTACTACAAGCGGCCTTCATTCGGTCTTCAGTCGGTTGCCACATGTCTACCTGTCGACCTCTTGTCGGTTGAACTCTTCGACTTGTTGTCGATATCTTCTTCCTTCAACTTTGAATTTACCTGGTCAACCCACCTCGACCTTCAACTTCAACTTTATCCAGTTGACCCACCTTGACCTTCAACTTACTATCGATTCACCTCGACTTTTACTGTAATCGATCCACCTTGACTTTCACTGCAAATAATATAAAAACCCAACATTCTCCTACTTGTTGTTTTATTTGCCGAAACCAAGAGACCTATAAACTCTCATTCACATACCGATAGCAGCAATGCCTATTGCCTCTCTGCACCAAGAGAACTTCACAACACTCACCAACTTGGTCAAAAATTCTATTATGTTTTCCAACGTGTCTACTTTCTCCAGCAACAGTTTGTTGCTTTCCACCATATATCTCATGAAATGGTATTGCACATCAATGTTCTTAGTCTTAGAATGGTAACTAGGGTTCTTTGCCAAAAATATTGTGCGTTGACCGTCGCAACTAATCTTCATATCTTTCTGCTCAAACATGATTCATGAACACAGTCTTTGCAACCATATTGCTTCTTTTCTTCCATGAAAGGCTACCACGTATTCAACTTCTAGTGTTGACAGGGCTACGACCGTCTGTCGCTTACTCATCCAGTTGATTGCTCTATTGAACATTTTGAATACAAATCCATTGGTCGACCTTCGTCGATCCAGATCTCTAGTCGAGTCGACGTCGACAAAGTCATGTACATTTAATTCACTATCACCTCCAGGTTTTCCTTGGTAGCATACAACATAATCTTTTGCGTGACACAAATACCTGGATACTCTCTTGACAATTGTCTAGTGCTCCTTCCTAGGTGTCAACAAGTATCTACTCATCACTCTCGCTGCATGGGCAATGTCTGGTCAGGTGTATACCATCGTATACATTAGACTACCAACAACACTTGCATAGGGAACATGTGCCATGTCCTCTTTTTCCTTCCGTGTCTTTGGACATTGTTCAACAATTAGCCTTGCTCCCATAGGAATTGGCACCTTCACAGGTTTGTAATCCTGCATGTTGAAACATTTCAAAATTGTTTCAATATACTTCATTTGGTTCAACCAGAGCTTTCTAGTTGTTCGATCTCTCTTAATTTACATTCTCATAATGAAGCTTGCTACATCGAGATCCTCCATGTCGAACTTGGAGGATATATGCTTCTTCACCTCCTTTATTGTGTTCATGTTGTTTCCAATCAGCAACATGTCGTCGACATACAATGCTACATATATGAAACGACCACCTTTTTCTTTGGAATATATTCAGTGATTAACTTTGCTTCTCACAAATCCCAAACTAAGGATGTATGTGTCAAACTTTCCGTACCACATCCTTGGTGATTTCTTTAGACCATAAAGGGATCTTTTAAGTTTGCACACCAAATATTTATTTCCCTTTACTACAAACCCTTCAAGATGTTTCATGTAGATTTCCTCTTCTAGTTCCCCATGTAGGAACGTTGTCTTTATGTCCATATGTTCTATTTCTAGATCAAATGTTGCAGTCAGAGACATTAATACTCTAATGGAAGTTAATTTTGCAACAGGGGAAAAAATCTTGTCGAAGTCGACTCCTTCGACTTGGGAATATCCTTTTTCTACCAGTCGAGCTTTGAATTTCTCAACTTGACCTATTGCATTCATCTTCTTCTTGAATACCCATTTGCTATAGACATGTTTTCTTCCACTATGTAACTTGACTAAGTCCCATCTATCATTCTTGTTCAAGGATTCCATCTCTTCGATGATGGCATCCTTCTAGAGTTTTCCCTCTGCTGAGTCGGTTGCCTATTCGACCGACTTGGGCTCATCGTCGATGGCAGTTAACACAAATGTTGAACGAAAGTTGGGGTGACTATACCTTTCGATAGGTTTTCTTACTCTTTATGATCTCCTTACAACCAGGGTCTTTTGTTCCACCTCTTCTTCTGATTTAGTCGAATCATTTGAATCATCTTCTTTCTTCCTAAGTTCAAACCACACCTTCTCTGTATTATTCTCGGTCTGAAACAATTTCTTTGGGTTCAGACTTATATCCGACTTCTCTCAAGACCACATCTCGATTGTACACTGTTTTCCTTGATGCAATATCCCAAATCATATATCCTTTCATTCCTTCTTTGTATCCAATGAAAATACATTTGACTGCCTTCTTGTCCAAATTGCTCCTCTTTTCCTTGGGAACATGCACAAATGCATCACATCCAAATACTTTGAGATGTGAAACCGAAGGCTTCTTACTCGACCATACCTCATGTGGAGTCATGTTGACTACCGTCGATGAAGGAGACATATTCAATAGATATTTTGTAGTGTAGAACGCCTCCGCCCAAAATTCTTGTGCAAGCTCAACACCATTGAGCATGCTCCTTGCCTTGTCCATCAATGTTTTGTTCATTCTCTTGGAAACTCCATTTTGTTGTCGGGTATATGGTGTGGTATTTTGGCATGCTATGTCACATAGCTTCTAAAACTGGTCAAATTATTTTCCATGGAATTCACCACCAATGTCAGTTCTCAACACCCTAATCTTCCTATATGTCTGGTTTTCCATAAGAGATTTAAACTCTTTGAATTTCTCGAAAACCTCTGATTTCTCCAGGAAGACATGGATATATTTCATGAGGCACTGAAATAAGAGATACAACAAGTGAAGGCACTGAAACAGGGATACACCAAGTGAAGGCACTGAAACAAGGCCAAACACATCACTATGAACCAATTCTAGAATCCCATTTTTCCCTTGTCGCTCCAGATGGTAACCTCACTCGACTTTATTTTCCATATACATAATTTTCACAAAAGTTGACTTCTAAGTTACATGTAGGGTAGTCTTTGATCATACCTTTGTTATGCATAGCTCTAAGTTCTATCTCTCCAATGTGTCCCATCCTCTCATGCCATAGCATGGTCCAGTCTAATTTATGATGACTTGTCGAGTCGGTTTGAATCGACTCATCCTGAGTCTAGTCAAGTTGAGTCAACTTCAGAAACAATAGTTTTGTTGCATCCAGTTGAGTTGACACTCCCTGGTAACTTGTGTAGGGTTCCAATCCAAACTCCTTTCATTAAGACCCCTACATCACTCATCTTGTTGACAAATATCAAGTTTCTTGCCAAACCTGGAATGTGTAGCACACCAGGAAGGGTTTTTATCCTCCCATCCTACAGAATCAGTCGAACTCTTCGTTGTCAGACCATTTTGGTTGTCGAGACATCCCCCAAGAACACTTCTCCTCCTTGATATCGTTCATACTCACAAAACCATTCTCTATGTGGTGTCATATGATAAGATGCTCATGAATTGATCAACCAAACATCTTGATCTGACTGTGTACTAGTCGACGCTAGGTATAGATTTCCTGCTTTATCTAGATTTATCTTTCTCTTAGTCGATTGCTTCTCATCAGATCATTTACTGACTTCCATTGCCTTCGACTTGTAGTCCTTTTTGTAATCCCCAACTTTACTGCATTTCCAACATCTTCTTGTTGACTGAACCAAGGATTTAGTTCTACCCTTTGACTTAGAATTTCTACCGGAGAATTTTCCATCTCTATCAACCAGTCGACCTCTTACCACTAAAGCATCTTTAGTCGATCCTTCCATGTTCTTCGTTCTCATTTCTTCTGACAGTAGAGATGCAACCACATCTTCTAGCGCTAATGTGGTTGTATTACTCCCTATAGCCACGACTAAGTTATCCTAGGAGTCTGGTAAAGAACATAATAGACTAATACATTTCTCCTTCTTAGTGATTTTAATATCCATAAAAGATAATTGGCTTATAATGGTATTAAACGCATTTAAATGCTCAGTCATCGAACTGCCCTCACTCATCCTCAAAAGACACAGTTTATTTCTGAGAAAAAACTTATTTACCGGGGATTTTGACTAGTACAAGCTCCCCAACTTGTCCAACACTTTCTTGGTCTAATCTTCCCTTGATACATTCAACAGTACCAAATCTGCAAGACAAAGTCGAATCATACGCCTTGCTCTTCTCTCGAGTTTCTCTCATTCTTCTGTCAAAATACCTGACGACATGGTGCCTGGACAAACTGTTGTCCATTGTTCTCAATCTACAAGGAGATCTTCAATTTTAAGCTTCCAAAGCTCAGAATTCTAGCCATCGAAATTTTTGATCTCTATTCTCTAGTTGCTCGCCATTCTTTAACACAATTTATGACTCACGACTCTTACTGAACCCAGGGTTTAGTTCATATCTAAGGTTGTTAAACCAAGCTCTGATACCTCATGTTAGGAAATGAGGAACACTTCCACGCTAAACCTAGTAGAAGAGAGGAAGAAAGATTTAATCAAGAAAGTAAATGACAAAACAAACACACAATACACATAGATTTTACCCTGGAAACCCAAACCGGGAAAACCAACATTCCTTGAGCGTTATGCTCTCTTGTTGTCTAATTCTGTAATGTCCCTTTCCAAATAGGAGCTCCAGAAGAGGAGGCTTAATGGTCTAAACCACCCCGTTAGACTATAGCCAGAGCCAAAGAGGGGTAAACAGGGTTACTAGAGGTCACTCCAGTCACAGGTGTTATATTCGGAAAGTGACATTGAGCTAACAAGAGTTAACAACGCTTTACTAGAGGTCACCCCAGTCACAGATGTTATATTCGGAAAGCGACATTGAGCTAACAAGAGTTAACAACGCTTTACTAGAGGTCACCCCAGTCATAGGTGTTATATTCAGAAAGTGACATTGAGCTAACAAGAGTTAACAACGCTTTTAAGTCATTATGAGCTAAAAATAGAAGTCAACACTGAATTAGGGTTTCAGCAGTGATTTAGGGTTTCAACATGATTTAGGGTTTTGGAAAACTATAAAGGAAGGGTCAGCGAGCTAATTCATGATTATGCAGATTATGACTTGTCATTGAGGAGAAGAGGCGCATCTCAGGAGAGATAGTTCAGTGTATTCCAGGAGGAAGACACCAGTTGG
>ML776741.1:750418-765645 GCA_009831015.1 Picea engelmannii | reverse complement strand
ATCCACAGAGATATCATAATACAAACTTGCAGTCCTTTGTCGCATTTATTATTTGTATGATCATTTATATGTTGTAAACCTTTGATCCTACACACACATTAGCAGCGTTTCCTAGACTAGCCAAGTCAGGAACATTACAAATTCATTCATAATAAAAGGTTACATGTCTAACCTTAGTCCACACCTAAGACACAATCAACATCATACCCTCTTGCTTACACAAGAACAACCCTGTAGCCAATTCAACTTACATCTACATGACCAACAACCTCTAAAATGATTTCTCTAAAGATTATCCTTTATAGCATTACAACACACCTTCTTTATAGGATTTACAGTAGGCAAAACCCTAAAGAAAAGGTGCCCAAAAACGGTTATAGATCCATGCAAATCATTGGCTACAAATGCTGCGAATTTCAGGATTCTGTTACAATCGACTACCAAGTCACATTACCCATCGACTACCAGTCAACCTTCATTCAGGTTTTAGTCGATTGGCACACACCCATATGTCGACCTCTTGTTGGTTGAATTCTTCGACTTATCGTCAATGTCTTCATCCTTCCACTTCGACTTTCTCTGATCGACCCACCTCGACTTTTGACTTGCTGTCAATTCACCTTGACTTCGATTGTCAGTCGAAACACCTCATCTTTAACTGCAAAGACTATAACAACCCAACATCCATAACATATTTAACTTAAAGTCAAAGTGTGTGTGTGTGTGTGTGTGTGTGTGTGATATTATCTTCTTTTACTTTGGTATAATATTACGAGCAATTTTATGTTATGTCTTACTTTCTCTTGGCTTATAATTGTTATATTTGGAAGTTCATAATAATAACAAATCTTATGCCATGAGACTATAGCAATAAGTTTGCTTTTGATGTGACATTAATTTGTCTTTTACCATAAATTTGTGTATGCAATGTAATGTTTAACATAGGAAAACAAATATATATTTCTGGATATAATAAAAATATTTGTGTTTCTCATTTCTAATTGGTTGATAGAATTGAAATGTTATTGCTCCCTTCACGTCTTTCAATATGTAGAATTAATTACATAATCAATGAATTTCACGAATCACCACATTTAAATATAAAAAGTTGTACTATGTATTTATTATTATGCATTATTATATTTATTATCTAATATATTATTTATTATTATATTTATAATATATTTATTATATTTATATTATATTTATGAATATTATAGTTCCATTCAGCGTATGGTTCATTATACATTTTGAATAACAAACAACCCTCAATTATTATCTTTTGACAAAAAATATTCATTACTTGTGCATTTAGTTATATTAAGTTTCATTGTTCAACATGTATTTTCCAACTAACTCGGCAGGGACTGTGTTGCCATGCAACCCTTGTTATAATAGCATATCCTTATGTTGAGATTTTGTTCTACATCAATATTTTCATCTTCAAAGTTTAAAACTCACTACATTCACACATGATGTTGTAAATATTTTTAATGGACTTGTGTAACGTACTCGTTACGTAGCCAAAATGAAATATTTTGATACCATTTAAAAAAAACTTGTGTAACATGACAAATAAACTCGTACGACTATCAAAAATTTAAAAATCTTAACGTAGATTGTTCCTCGATGATAGTAGCATTTAAATACACAAAATACATAATAAACACAACATTCCAGCATAACATTGACACAATAAATAACATAGTGGCAAAAACACTTATCTTTTGAACAATTACACAACTGGTTGTAGACATTGTACTTTCCACCCAACCATAAACTTTGCTACTCAAGTTCTCTCAACCCCAGGTCACCCCTGAGCTAGGGCTATGAGTCCACAAGAAAATAATGGTTCTTATGGTTGGCTATTGTCCACTCAACAACCCAATAACCAATATTTTCACAGTAAAATGATTCCTCCAACAATTCCAACCACCCAACTCTATTCCCCATCAGTCATCACAACCCAAGGGATAGGATTTATCGCTCTACACTACAATCCCTTGGACAATCCTCATCTCCTCTAGGGCTCCAACACAAACCGACTAGGAATCTCTCAATCGGGTGCTCTAGGAAAGCTAGCTATAATAGGAGTGCTCACAACAACATCTACACATGCTCTCATGGGTAATTTCTCAATAGAAATTCACTTACAAGCATGACAACTTAGTTCTCTGTGTAATTCCTATCTCCAACAAGTTGTCTTCAATACACACTATGGTTGCCTCCCTTCTCCAACACCCAACTCTCTTTTTCCTATCCTCTACCCAGCTGTAAAATTAGCTCTCTCCCTCTACTCGAATTTCCTTCTCTTTTTCTTTCATGCAATCTTGACTCTAACAATTCCCCAAAAATATTGTATCTAGCCCATGCTTCAATAACTAGGTGAGATGAGTTTTCCACCAACCTCTTATATGCATTCAATGATTGGTTTTAATAATTCAAAGGAGGTAATTATTTAATAACAAAATGGTTTATGGAGATGACATGGGATTCTAATCATGTGGAGTTTGCCTTAAAAACCGCCCCCCAAGTCCCCTCTCTCGTGGAAACATAGTCACCCATGACTCTGTCCTTATTCATTTGTAGTCAGTGATGTATTTTATTTTATTATTTTTTATGCACAATATTTTTGTATTACATCATTTGGCCCTTAACCATACATCATATTTACAAATATACATTTCTAATTTGGGGATCAAAATTGGAGTGTTACAACTCATATAGTACCCACAAATAGTTTACTTCTTTGATCTCAAAGTTGAGAGAATAACACTAAGTAAAACGACTTTAGATTTATATTATCCTTAGATCTATTAAGGAGTGAGAAGAGTCATCTTAAAGGTGCAAACTATTTTAATAATGTAAAAACTTTGCACTTCAAAATTTTTATTGCTCTTGATATAATGGATTCATGTTGAGATAATTTGAAGTTAATTTATATTATTTTATTAACTTGTTGAAGAGATTAACTTAATAATATTATTATGAAAGCATTTTTTATATGATAAAAGTTGAATTGATATCAACATTACACTCACTTGCTTGCACGAATTTGTCCCATATTAATTGTGGATTGTGATCGAAAAGATTGCATTGAAGCTTTTCTAATTCACTTTCGTTTTTACCAGTTAACAAGTTATGCATATCATTAATGTTATAGTATTGTAAAATTGAACCTCATTCTAGAAGGAAACTAATTTTTATCTTTTACTTATTTAGTATCACAAAGATACTAAATTATAGATCCTTAAAGTGTTCAAGGTTTTTTCCAATATCTAGTTTCATTATAAACTTATGAAAAATAATTATTATATAAAATTGATTTTTTTTATTTCATAAATAATAATTTAAAACAAAATAAAAATTATAAGTACATCCTTTTTTGAAATTATTGCAAAAACAAACTAAAATCTAATAGTTGAATAAAATGAAATTCTCCCATCTTCATCATTGGTTAAACAAACTAATTTTGTTTATAAAAATGCATCCTCTCATATCCATCATCCTTGTGGTACACAGTAGTAAAGAAAATTACCCATAATGATACAAAAATATCAAACACACTACGACCTTTAACAACTTGTGGAATGGCATTTGTGAAGCACCAACTTCCAGTGAAGAAGAAATTGAATCAGAAGCTCAGTCGAAGAGCAATAGATTGACCATTCCTACATCAAATAAGGAGCGTGCCATATGGAATGAAAAGACCATAATGCATATGATGTGATTGTTGAGACAGTAAGTGAAGAGGTGATGCACCATATTGTTTCCATTAATTACTCCTATAGTGCTTTGAAGAAATTGAAGGACTTGTATGACTCTCACTCATAACTAGAACTCATACAATTATCAGTGAAACTCTTCAACCTAGAGTTGAAGAATGATGATACCATGGCTTTAGCTTCTAAGATCAAAGCCATAATACATGACAATGATGCCACTAGAGTGAATATAGACCTTCCTCTCATAGCCTTCATTAAGGCCCTCTACCCTACATATTCTCACTACCTTGAACCCTTACAGGCTAGTAGTCAAATGAAATCCATCACATCTAACACTTTGGGGGAGAAAGTTGTAGAACATGAGAATGCTTTTGGAAAGAAGTCAGCTTAGTCCACTGGTGAGACCATTTTCCTTGCTAAAAAGGGGAATAATCAATCACATGATTCTTCTATAGGAGAGGGAAGTGAAAGAGGACGTGGAAGGAAAAATTTCAGAGGCAGTGGGCTAGAAACAACCAAGGCGAGAGATCTAATCTTCATTGTGGCCATTTCAGAAAGAATGGGTTACATGAAGCAAATAACTGCAAAATCCCATGGGAGAAGATCAAAGACAGACATCACCAGAAGGAAGACAAAGTTAAAACATCAGATCTGGTGAAAGGAAAAGCAGTTGATTCTACTCATTATATTGTTACCCATTGCAATATATGTGTGACTAAATATTTGTTTAACACTTCATTTGCTAATTGGAGAGCTGCATCACTACTTGACACAGGTGCAACCTACCACATGACCTTCCAGAGAAACTGCTTCGAAGATTTAAATGACTATAGATGATAGAGTTGATTTTGTAGATAAATCAATTCTTAAACCTTTGGGAATTGACATTGTTAGGCTTAAATTACCTAGACTCCCATATTTTCTTCTTCATGATGTGCTTTATCTTCCTCGACTATGAAGGAACTTATTGTCTCTTGTGCACATCAGACAACAAGGTCACTATATTCATATATTCGGTGGCAAAATTGAAATAAGGAAGGCTTTTGAAAACATGGTCATCATGATCGGAGGGGAAGATGGATGATTGATGAGTTGAAAGGGACATCTACTCGTGCACAAAATTTTGATATCTCTCTCATCACGATGAAGGTACAATGCCATATAGTCTCTTGTGGCATGCTAGATTTGGTCACATTAATTATGACAACCTTCTTTTGCTGGAAAAGAATAGTATTTCTGGTTTGCCTACTGTTCCTAGGAATTTGAAGCAATGTGATCTTTGTATCCTTGGAAAGCATAGAAAACAACCTTGTCATGATCCCACTTTCAGAGGATGTGGAAAACTTGAACTGATACATTCTAATATGTGTAGCCCCATGCCCATTCCATCCACAAATGGAAATAAATATATCATGTCTTTTATTGATGATTACACCTGGATCGGTTGGGTCTACTTGCTGAAAGATAAATCACAAGCATTTGAAACTTTAAAAAAAATTCATGTATTGATCCAAAACGAAGCTCAGTCTCTATAAGGTACCAAATGTAATATATTATGCAGAAACAAGAATATTTTGCAATTATCAAGGGAACAACAAAATATTTTGAGAGCAATACCATAAATAATACCTTTATTTCAAGAAAGCAATGTTCGCTTGCCTTTTCAAGGGGGAAACCTCCAGCAGAGCAAATCCCTATTACAATACTTTCTCAAGACAAGATTTCTCATATCTCCTACTCCTGCTAGATGTAATATATTATGCAGAAACATGAATATTTAGCAATTATCAAGGGAACAACAAAACATTGAGAGAACAATACCATAAATAATACCTTTATTTCAAGAAAGTAATGTTCACTTGCCTCTTTGAGGGGGTAACCTCCAACAAAGCAGAGCTCTATTACAAGACTTTTTCAAGACAAGCTTTCTCATACCTCATACTGTTATTTATACTAATTCTATCTTCTAAAGAACATTCTAGAGGAAGATCTTTCTAGAAGCGAAAGCTTCTATTATGTATTCTTACATTGACTTGTTCGCCTTTATTAGTAGGCCTTATTAACACATGTCGACCTTTATTACATGGAAAATATATCATGCTCACTAAAGACCAAATAAGAGGGGTTAGGGTCCGATCCTAACATGCCCTCCTCCTTCAAAAGCAACCTTGTCCTCAAGGTTAAAGATGTGGAAACTATTGAAGTATGGTCACTGGTTCCCAAGTTGCATCCTCTGGAGACATGTCCTTCCACATGATAAACACTTATGTGATGGTTCAACCACGCAAGTGACACTCACACATGTTGAGGATGGATTTTTGTTGCATCCAAATGGAGCCTTGTTTATCTAATTCAGGCAAGATGGTTTGAACCCTACAATTCTGACCCACCACTTCATTCAAATAGGAAACATGGAACACCAGATATATGTTGGAGGTAGACGGAAGTGCTAGTTTGTAGACAACTGAACCAATACGTTTGATAATCCGATAGGGGCCATAAAATTTGGGTGGCAACTTGAGGTCGCCATGGGATTTGAGTGAGCTTTGATTATAAGGTTGGAGTCGAAGAAACACCTGATCACCATCTTGGAAAACCCTTTCGGAATGTTGTTGCTCAACCTATTACTTCATACAATTTTGGGCCATGTGGAGGTTATCCTTGAAATCCACGAGGGTAGATGCTCTACCTTGCAACAACTTATGAAAATCCCGGACCTTTGATGTGCCTAGAAGATATGAAGTTATTCTAGGTGGTTGTTGGCCATACACTTTTTTATATGGTGTCATTTTGATTATTTAAGATAGAAAGTGTTGTACCACCATTTAGCCAATGGTAACCATTGCACCCACTAATATTGTTTTTTTGAGGCAAAACAATGCAAGTAGGTTTCCAAACATTTATTGACAACTTATGTTTGACCATCCATCTAGGGGTGGTATGTTGTGCTCATGTTCAATTGTTTGTCCTGTAATTTAAATAATTCTTGCCAAAATGTGTTGGTGAAAGTCGGGTCATGATCAAACACATTGGATGTGGACATGCCATGCAGTTTGAAAATATGATCAATGAAAATTTGTGCTACCATAGTTGGCGTAAAAGGGTGTGCTAGGGCACACAAATGTGCATACTTGGAGAGGTGATCGACCACAACCATGATGACTGACTTGTTTCCTGCTTTTGGAAGGCCCACGATAAAGTCGATGGAGATGTCAGTCCAAATAGAGGCTGGAATGGGTAACGATTATAGAGCTCATGGGATCTTGACAGTTTCACCTTTATTGCGTTGGCAAATATCACATTCAGTGACAAATGTAATGATGTTCTTATTTATGTCTTCCTAGAAAAAAAAACAATGACCACGAGCTTATGTCTTTTGGAATCCTGAGTGACCCGCAATCGAAAATGAATGCAACTCATTTAATATCCTGGGCTTGAGTGCTGAATTCAGAGACAGAACCAAGCACCACTTATACCAGAGGATATTGTCTTTCCATGTGTAGTTGGTGGGCGGGTTAGGGTCCTCTAGAAGTCGTTGAATTTCTTGTGATATGGTTGGGTGGGTTAGCCACTCTTGTCTAAATTCGTCAATCCAATTAGGAACTGGTAATGATAAGGAAAAGAGGGAACCTTCATCCTGGTATTGACTTGACAACACATATGCCACTGCATTATCTTTGCCTCTTTTATATATGATCTCATAATCATAGCCCAACATTTTGGTCATCCACTTGTTCTATTACAGGGAGGATAACCTCTGCTCTAGGAAATACTTTAGACTATGGTGATTTGTTTTGATATGAAAACACCGTCCCTGTAAATATGGTCACCAAGTGTGCACATCATGCAGAATGACCATCATTTCCTTTTCATATGTATATTTTCCCAAATTGTGGCCACTCAAAGCATGGCTAGTGAAAGCAAGAGGTCTACCTTCTTGTGTTAGAACTACGCCAATACCAGTGCCCGAGCCATAAGATTCCACAACAAAATTTTTGTTGAAATCAGGGGCTGCTAAGATGGGGGTAGTGCACATGGATTGCTTTAAATCTGTGAAGACATGCTCTATTGTTGGTTTCCAATGAAATTCATTCTTCTTAAGAAGGTTCATTAAGGGTTGGGCAATTTTTCCATAATGGTGGACAAATTTCGTGTAACATACTATGAGGCCCAGGAAACCCCGAAGGCATTTCAAGGTCATGGGTCTTGGCCAATCCTGCATAGCTTGAATATTTTTGGGGTGCACTCTTACCCCCTCACAACCCACAATGTGTCCCAAGTATTCGACCTTGTTCACCCCAAAAGAACAATTTCCCTTTTTGACAAACAATTGATTGTCATGTAACAATTGGAGTACTTCATCCACATGTTGTAGATGGGCATCCCAAGTGCAGTTGTAAATGACGATGTCGTCGAAGAAAATCATAACAAACTTCTGAAGGCAGGGATTCAAGAGTTTATTCACGAGCCTTTGGAAGGTATATAGGGCATTGCAAAGTCCAAAAAGCATTACCAAGAATTCATAATGGCCTTCGTGAGTTCGGAAAGCGGTCTTCATAATATCTATTCCATTCATCTGAATCTAGTGATAGCATGAGCGAAGATATAATTTTGTGAAGAAACATGCACCCTAGAGTTCATCCAACATATAATCAATGACATGAATGGGAAATTTATCCTTAATGGTCAATTTATTAAGGGCACAAAAATCTGGACACATGTGCCAAGAACCTTCTTTGTCTAAGACCATCACAACATGGGTTGAATATGGGTCGGTACTCAGGAGAATTACACCAGCCTCTAGTAATTCCTGCATTATTTTTTCTATTTCATTTTTTGAGCAAATGGATATTGGCAAGGGCATACATTAGGGAGCTGACTTCCTAGAAGGAGAGGGATTTTGTGATCATGCTCACCCCGGGAGGGGAGTAAATCCATGGGTGCCTCAAAGACCTTGCGATGCTTGTCCAAGACCAGTTGCAGATCAAGATGTACTGCTAGAGATGATTGATCACACACTTGGATGGCATCAAGTTGAGAAATCACACCACAATGGCCTTTCTTAAGGAGTTTCTCCATCCAGTGATAACTGATAATATCTAGGGAGCCAACTTGGAGGCCTTTGAGGGTATAGACATGAGCCTCTTTAGTAAAGCTCGTATATAACTCCTGATAATCTATGGTAATTGGTCCCAGAGTGCAAAGCCATTCAATACCCAAGAAAATATCACAACTACCCGTGGCAATGGAAAACATGTGAGTTTTCAGGTGATAATTACCCATTTGGAGTTTGACATTCTTATAGCGGCCCCCACATTTCATTGTACCAGCATTAGCTATGAGAATTTGAAAATTAGAAATTGGTGTAACAAAGCAATTGACATCCTCGGTGACCCTATGATGAACAAAATTACGGTGATATCACTATCAATCAACACCACGATCGACCTATGTTTGATGTAGCCCTTGATTTTTAATGTCTGTGGAGCAAAAATACCCGTGAGGGCATGGAGATATATGACATAATTTGTCAGTTCCACAGAAGGTGTGACTGGATCTGGGATGGGGGAAGTTGGATGTGTGTCCTCTAAGTCCGGGGCCTCACCTGGTAAGTTGTCCTCAGAGGAGGTGGAAGTTGATCCATAATTCTGGAAGAACTTTTATTCACGAAATTTATGGCCCGGTGAATACTTTTCATCATAGTTATAGCAAAGTCCTTGCTTCCAACGTTCAACGATTTCTATAGGAGATACCTTTTCTTCAAAGTTTTGGTCGGAGCTAGGGTATCCCATGAAGGAGGGCAGTTGGGAATTGCATAACTAAGGGGTTGGGCATGAAGAATGGTCTTAGCCTCCAATGCTAATTGACACGCCTGCAACTAGGTAATAGGATGGTGCATGCAAACATGAGCCCGAAGGGCGTCCTTTAAGCCACTCAGTAAGCATTTGAGATAGAACTCATCAAATAAGCCCTCCGTTATGATAGACAATTGTTTAAATGTGGTGATGAAGTCTGTTCCTAACCCTATTTTTTTCAGCTTGGTGAGTCATCCCAAAAAATGAGATTCCGTATCAAAATGGGCACAAATTGCTTTGGTGAACATGGTCTAATTTTGTTGTCTTGGATAACATTTCTTATGCCATTTCCACCATTTCCATCGTTCTTGATCCAAGTATAGAACCCCCACATGGAGTTTGGTTTCATCATCCCGAATATCATGGAGCGAGAAGTAGTGTTCCATTTTGGATACCCACCTGGTCGGATCTGATCCATCAAATTTATGCATCTCAACTTTAGGCACTTTATTCCAAGAATTTGGAGAACCCCAAGGCGAGTGGGAAAGATGAGTATTCTCCCAATGGGAAGAATGAGTAGCCTCAGAGTGGTATTCCTGGTGCTTACCCTTGATGTGCTACACAAGGTAGTGAACTTGTTGGGTGAGGGTTTTCGGGTTTTAGGTGATGGAGTTCAAGATCTGGTTGAGGGTGTTCATGCGTTGTTCCATGTTCTCGGACATGTTGGTTACCTCAGAGCCCAACTCTTCTAGGTTCTAAGCATGGGTGGTAGGGGTCATTGTGGAGGCTTAGGTAGAATTATACCTCATTGATCAACACAAGATAAGGAGTTTGTTAGGATATGGGGCAAATAAGGGTGTCGGGAAGGGGGGTCGTGTCCACGAAAAAAATAGGATTAAAAGTGATAGGTACCACTGCAATCAGGACAAATGGAGGAATCTAATGGTAGAGGTCCCAAATAAGGGTGTCGGTGAGACCTTTATACTGATTTTTTTTTACTCCGGTGGAGTTATACTCTGATCTGAATACTTTTGCATCATTGGAATGCCCAAATTCTTAACAATAAAAAATGTGTAGTCAATTCGCAACGAGAGTGCAGGAGGTAAGGTTGCACGGCCAAAAAATCTTGTTTGTACCTTGTTTGGTAAGTTCCCCCTTGTTTAGGGTTTGCATGGTGCTTACGGATAAGGGTTTACCCTATGTTATAGCTCTCTGATATACGTGTGGGGTCAAACAATTGTATTTAGACCAATATCTCAGGGCACCAACTAAGGAGGCTTGACCGTACACTTAGTCATACTACTTGATTACCCAGGTACTAGAGAATATTTTCATGAGTGTTGTTCTCGATGGAACTATAACAGTCAGGCGACCGCTTGGTTGATCTATGGAGGGTTTCAGAATACCTAGGCCAATTCATATACATGTGTTGTCTGATGTGCTACCACTCAAAGGGGTGCCAACATGGGTTACAAGGGTGTCCAACAACGTGAGCTTAAAAAACTCTTGTATTCCTTGTGTGTATGCTTCCCCGACCGCAGATCTATGCGTTGAGCGACATATCATTGTAGCTTAAAGACGCCATAATACGTCTCTACCCTGAAAACATTTAACCCACAATTCTTGCCCAGGAAAGAGCTCTGATACCACTTGTAAGGTATCAAATGTAATATATTATGCAGAAACAAGAATATTTAGCAATTATCAAGGGAACAACAAAATAGTGAGAGAGAAATACCATAAAAAATACCCTTATTTCAAGAAATCAATGTTCACTTGCCTCTTCGAGGGGGCAACCTCCAATAGAGCAGAGCTCTATTACAATACTTTCTCAAGAAAAGCTTTCTCATACCTCCTACTCTTATTTATACTAATTTTGTATTTTAAAGAACATTCTAGAGGAAGATCTTTTAGAATCATAATCTTTTATTAGGTCTTCTTACATTGACTTGTTCACCTTTATTCAATAGGCCTTATTAACTCGTGTCGGCCTTTATTACATGGAAAATACATCACGCTAACTAATGACCAACCAAGAGGGTTTAGGGTCAGATCCTAATAGTCTCGTATTGGCTCTCTTCGCACTAATAATGGAAGAGAATATACATCTAATGAATTTGAAAACTATCTACACCAACATGGGATCAAACATCAAACCACAATTCCATACAATCCTGAACATAATGGCGTTGTTGAAAGAATGAACGAGACTCTCCCAAATATGGTTCGTTCCATGATGTTTTTCAAAAATGTAAAATTGATGTTTTGGGTTGATGAAGTTCTATGTGTAGTTTATGCGAAAAATAGGTGTCCATATCATGCTCTTGGAAATAAGACTCATGAAATGTCGCATGTTTGCATTCCTTCGGCGAGGCATCTTAGGGTATTTGGTTCCACCTACTATGCCTTAATTCCTAAGGGGAAAAGAAACAAGCTTGATGCAAGGATTCAGAAGTGCATCTTCTTGGGGTACTCAAATACCACCAAGGCATATCATCTTTATGATGAGGGGAACAAGAAATTCATTCTTTCCATAGATGTGATTTTTCTTGAATCCTCCAAGAATGACAAAACTATTGAGAGGCAGCTTGATCATCTTTACACATTCACTCATGTAAAGAAATATGATGAATTTGATGATGAGATTCCACGTCTTGAAGGGGGGATCCCTATCTTGGATCAATCTTTGGAATCTCCTTTTGAAGCACCATCTCCCCCTCATGAAGAAGTTCCAACCACTTCATCAGAACCTAAAGTCAATTTGGATGATGTGATTGAGAGGATTGAAAGGCTGAGTATTGATGAAAATTTAGCACAATATCAATCATTTGAGCAACTTGGACCATCCCATAAAGGTCCACCAAAATGGCTCATAAAGACACTTGAAATTGTTCATCGTGACGAGGTAAAAATTATGGGAACCAGAAGTTCCTCGAGAATAGATGCAGGTGTTGTAGATAATTTAAATTTGGGTGATGTATATGATGTGGATGCTCCATATGATCGTGAATTGACTTTATATGCTAACTTTCAACCAACTTCCTTTGAAGAATCCACTTATCATTATGAGTGGAAAGAAGCCATGTAGAAGGAGTATGATGCTCTCATCAAGAATGGGACATGGAAGTTGTTGGAACCTCGATTTATAACAAAGGCAATTTGCTACAAGTGGGTATTCAAGAAAATGTACAAATCAGGTGGCTCACTTTTCAGGCACAAAGCAAGGCTTGTTGCAAAAGGATTTGCACATAAAGAAGGTATTGATTATGTGGAGAATTTCCCCCCCACATCAGAATGGGCTACCATCTGTACTCTAATTTCCTTGGCAACACCAAATGGATGGAAAATTCATCAAATGGATGTGAATATTTCTTTCTTGAATGGAGACTTGAAAGAGAATGTCTACATGTCTCAACCAAAAGGTTTTGTTGTGAAGGGACAAGAACATAAAGTATGGAAGCTCATCAAATACTTATATGGCTTGAAACAAGCACTACGAGCCTGGTATGAAAAGATAACTGAGCATCTTCTGAAATTGAATTTCAAGCACTTAAATCTTGACGATGCAACTCAAGTGGATGTAAAGATTGCTTTCTTGAATGGATACTTGAAAGAGAATGTATTCATGTCATGTCTTAGCCATAAAGTTTTGTTGCGAAGGGACAAGAACATATATTATGCAAGCTCATCAAATCCTTATATAGCATGAAACAAGCATTGTTAGCATGGTATGAAAAGATAACTAAGCATCTTCTGAAATTGAATTTCAAGCACTTCAATCTTGATGATGCAACTCTATTTGTTAAGAAAGTTGGAAAACTGTGGTATATCTTATAATGTGTGTAGATGATTTGTTGGTAACAGACAACAATGAAATTTATATTGCATCCTGTTATCGCACAATTTGTAGGATAGGTTTAAGTAGCTTGAAGACAAGGCTCAAACTGGCGTAACAGGAGCTTCCCCACCCACTGTCACCTCGATGGGGAGCTCTTTCTATTCAGGGTGGCTAATCCCAAGGGAGACGTCCCTAGTAATCTGGGGTTCTGAAAGGTCTAAAGGTCTAAAGGATCAAGATGATGGTTTCCTTTCACAGATTACTGCCAAGAGGATAGTCAAAGAGAAGGTAATTCCACTGATAAAGGCACTTGTTTGCGAGACAAGGCAAATGAAACTAAAATGTGCATACAGTGGTTAGTGCTTCAAGATATTAATGACTATATTTAATACATATGAGCAAATGATAAATGTAATTATTGACGAAGTCAATGATTGCAAACAAAGACAATGACATATAATATTACTTCTTCAATAATACAAAATGATAAAGGCATTCAATGTTTAATATCAATCCTTTACTTATCACAATGCATTAAAAAAGCTCATATAAAAATATTGTTGCTGCGTCACTATGCAAATTAAGGGTGACGTCAGCCTTAGTTCTAGGTTAGTTTTAAGAGGCAAAGATGTGGACGTTTTGCAAATTAAGTCAATGAAAGCAATGTATACCTCAATGCCAAATCAAGGGGTGACAATACCACAACGTTTTAAGCTAAACAAGAGTTCAAACATGTATGACGTCACCTTAGGGTTAGGGTTAGGTTAGCTAGACAACAAAGTGAACGTTTTGCTTTTTAAGCCAATGAAATTGCTCAACACTTATATGTCTATCAATGGATGACCTAGCTGCAAGTTTTAGACCAAACGAAAGTTGAAATAGGGCAAGACGTCATCAACAATTAGGGTTAGTTTAAACGCTAGGGTTAGTTAGGGTTTCAACTTAAGAACTTGAAAAAGGTTGTTTTAAACACAAATATCTAAACGTTTTTAGGTTTAGACTAGTGCCTTGGGTTAATGGAGTCAAATGGAGAGAGACTAAAGGCTTGGAAGGACTTAAACTTAAGGACAGGAGAGTTAGGTTCAATGGTGCTGCAATGGCAGGGCCACCAAATCAAAACCCTAAGGGGAGGAGGCTCATTCCGGTGTAGCTAAAGCTAGGCTTCATGCTTCTCCCTCTTTCCTTAAGACTCTTTGGCAAAAACGACTAGCTATAAAACATAAATCTATTTCTGAAAAGTGTTGCTTGGGGACAAGGCTTTTCAAACCCTAAGAGTCAAATCCTAGGTGTAAAATTAATTAGGCCTAGGACGTCTTCTTTCTTCGATTTATGTTTCAAACTAACCCAAGAAAAAGATGAACTAGTGTAGCGATGGCTAGGCTAGGTTCTTCTTAATAAAATGGCCAATCAAGATTTTATCATGGGGACATGAAGCAAGGACCTACTTGTGTGCTTGCTCCCTAGGGTTTCAATGATTAAGCAAAATATTAACAATGTAACCATAAAAGTAAGATATTCTACCTACAACCATTCAATCAAGAAGTTTTGCATGCAAAATATACTTACAAATCAATGAAGAGCCAAATCAAACCCTAGTTGTAACAGCTTCCAATGATAAAAACACCATATGGATCACGACTAAGATTTCAAAACTGGTTCGAGACTTTCTCTGGCATGGAGGTAAAGGAAATCAAAAGAAATACCACTTAGTTAATTGGGAAACTGTTGCGCGCGCGCGTCCCCCCGAGCGAGGTCTGCTGGTCGCCCCTGCGCGCGCCCCTGAGGCTATCAAGCCAGGCATATTGCTCTGTAGTCTCCCCTCGGCCCGATGGAAGATCCAGGGGACCCCGATCCGCCCCCAGAGGTCCA
>ML776741.1:691540-743618 GCA_009831015.1 Picea engelmannii | reverse complement strand
TGGCTTGGTGACCAGATAGTGGCAATGTCATACCGCTAAATACCTATGAACATAATGGGTCGGCTCGTGATGAGACCTCCCATCCTCTTGGTTAGGTCTTGTTTTTATTATTATTTTTCTTAGGGTCCCTTTAGTTTCTTATCAAGAGGCTTTTATTGCCTACACGGGGATCCCCTGGGTGAAGCATGTCTAGGTCTTGTTTCCTATGTCTTTTATCTTTTACCAGCTACTTTTACCCCCTAGGCCTTTAGCCCCTTCTTCCCACAAGACAAGATGTAACCCTCAAAGGTCATCCTAATGGCTAGACTAGGGGAATGGGATGGATGAGCGGGGTATAAGATGTAAATATGATAAGATGGTGGGAGCGGACGATGGCTCTGCAAATCCCCCTTGGTGGCTAACTAGGACCCATGAATATCAACTTGCTAATTTACCCAATCAATCACCCCAACAATGGTCAAGTGGATTAGTGTAAGATCCAAGCAGTCACCAGAAATGAAAGGAAACTAATGCATATATAAGAAGGTTATAACAATCAAATATGACACATACCATGATACCTCGGACCAATTACCTCATGGAGCAAGAATCCTTTCTTATGCAAGCCCAGGCCGGTGGTGATGGAAACTGCTACTGCTGACAGGACAAATCTGACGAAGAAGAAGAGAGATGGGCCCTCCAGGGCCATGCTCAAGTCAATCTCGCTCTCGGTACTCCATGTATAGGACCATGTGGGCCTCGAGACATGATCTCCTAGTTATCCCTAGATATCGGGGATAACACATCCATAAAGAAAGAGTTGAAGAAAGGTTTTGAGATGATATATTTGGGGCATCTTCACTGCTATTTGGGTATTTAAGTGATTCAAAATTCAAAGTAAATATTCATCTCCCAAAAGAAGTACATTGGAGAATTGTTGAACAAGTTTGGCATGGTTGGGTGTAACCATGTCCCTACTCCGATGGAACATAATTTGAAGCTCACATCAAAAGAAGGGAATGAATTCAAGGATGCAACCAAGTTCAGACAACTAATTGTCCGAAGTCTTATCTACCTTACCACCACTAGATCAAATGTTTCATCTGTTGTTGGGATTCCTTCTTGGTTCATTCAAAACCTTATGAAGGACATTGTGTCTGCTGCAAAAAGAGTTCTAAAATATTTGAAGGGAACTCAAGATTTTGGACTCAAGTACTCTAAGGTGAATGACTTCAACTTGATTGGATATTCTAATTTAGACTTTTTTTGGGGAAAAATAAAATGGAGTGGCAACTTAAGGCTATCTCGTGAGACTTGGATCAACACCTGTCTCATGGAGATCAAGAAAATGGTCAGTTCGCACAGATTCCACAACAGAGGCAGAATGTGTGGCAACTGCAGAAGAAACAAAGGAGATTGTGTGGTTAAGGAAAATATTTGAATATTTGGATGAGAAACATGTGAATTCTACTCCTCTTCTAGCTGGAAACACTTCTACAATCAAGTTGGCCAAGAATCCCAGATTCCATGATCGAACTAAGCACATCAACACAAAGTATTACCTAATTCAGTATCACATAGAGGCCAAGACTATTCACTTGAGACATTGTTCCACAAATGAGCAAATTGCATACATCTTCGCCAAAGCATTTGCAAGAGAAAACTTTAGAAACTCCAGAATGATGTTTGGACTCACAAACACCCCTTTGAAATAAGGAAGGGGGGGGGGATGTTGAATACTTATTCTTCTGATTATCGTAAATTGTAAATAAAATTTTAAATAATAGAAATGTAAAGAGACATAGGTGATAGGAAGAGTTACTCAGAAACTGAAGACTAACAATCATTATGTATTGTATTTATGAATGCCTAATGTTAATGCAATTAATAAAGTGCGGAGTTACATTTTCTACCCATACTTGGCCTATCATGTTGTTATTGATTTTAGGGAATGATTATCCTTAGGAACTTGTTGACGTACGAAAATGACCCTTGTTAACCACACATGCTTACTTGGTGAAAGGGTCTAATAAGAGTTTTCTCTATTGAAATGGAAAACCCTCTAATTATGACCCAACTATTGTATGGAACATAAGATGTTATCTTAATGCTCTTTATCTAATATAATCTAAACTAACAAATGTAAATGCAACAATATAAATGAGGATGGGGTGAATGCGGGGAATGAAATGCATGTAAATGAAATATGTAAAATCCAGTTAACTAAACCCCAATTAGAGGAGCAAGGAACAAAGACTAGAGATGTAGTCAATACTAGGGAGAATAATCCACCGTGTTATTAGAAATGAACCTAAATCAAAACCTCCCAACTCCCTGCTAAAGTGAAACATTTGGAAAGCTAATATTGCTTGCCTACCACAAAACTAGTTAAACAAGAATGAGATGAAATGCAATTAAACATGCAAGGTTAGGGAAAAAATTCCACCAACTAAAATATATGCACAATTAAAGAGTTTGTGTAGCCAAGAATAGTTCAAAAGCTACTCAAAAACTCCTTGCTTTATGTCAGTGGTAAGCAAGCATAAGATAAGTGAAAATAAACACTACTAACAAGAGAATAGTCCACAAGTTATAATCTTCACACTCACAAGCACCAAGAGAACTAGGAAAGAAGAGAATAGCCCACAACCAAAACCACATTTTTTCAAGAGTATAAATGAACTAGCTAACAACAATCTCTTTATTCACATATGAAGATATAATACAATGTCAAAAAAGAACCCTTTGCTTGAAGGTCGTGATTTTATTTATAAGTTTACTTTGTGTCTATTGGCCTTTCAACTTTATAACTTTTTATGTACCCTAGGTTACTCCTCAACTACCCTAGATGACTCTTGAGATCCTAGTTCTTGTCCTAGTCTAACTTTGACTTTTCGTTGATTCATGAGAATAAACTCCAATAAAAACTAAGAAATTACAATATTCTACTCACTCGTGTGAGACTTGTTAGAATATAATGGATGTTCTCATTTAACCATAGACAATATCACTATTTTCACCCAACCATAGGCCGAAACCACCCCCGAGCACCTTAACCTTGACAAAGAATCATTCCGAAAGCAAACCCTAGGCTAGATAGCCAAACAAGACAACGCACTTCTCTCCATGGATAACACACCAAGAAAGAATAACAAAAGCTGATAAAAAATTCCAAACCTAGAGAAGACCGAGACTATAGACTGGCAACATCAACTTCTCCAGGACTTGCGCACAAAACTGCCCAACTGTAGTGCGCACAAGTGTGCTACTGCAATTATGAGAATGCTTTCCAGAATGAAGACTGGCCTCCTATATTTATACTAATGCTGGCAAATTGCCTAGGCCGACTTCTCATTCTGGGTGTCAATTTACTTAATATATAATATTTCCTTTAGCCGACTTCTTCTCTTGGAGGCTAATAACCTAATACAAATTATCCTCTTGAGTCGACTTGTCTTCTAGGGTTATTAGCCAACTAATTAGGGTTTCTTCTTACTTCCCAAAATATTCTATTCTCGTCAGGTTTACACGTGGAAGTAAATACCTCTCGTAGCTACCATAATATCAACACTCCCTCCTAGCTAGGGAGGTATTGAAGGTAATGGTCTTGAGAAAAAACATACCATTCACCTGATAGCATCAACATAGTCGTATAGACTAACTCATGATTATATCATGAGCACCATCATCACTATCAGTGTCATCAATTGCATCATCTCTCGAAACCATACTCCATCTGAGTAATCAGACATGATGCTGGATAAGTTACTCACTCCACGGAGTGACATAAGAACCATTCTTCTAATCCAGACATATGTCCTAGAAGAATAGATGTCTTGGACCATTTTCCGTCTGGGGAATCTTTGTCCATTGATCATCCATATAGCTGATAATAATTTCCAACACTACTAATAGTTTTCAAGGCAATCAGAGCAATGTCATTCAATAGAACACAATTGTGTCTATCCATAGTAGTACATAACTACAATCCAGTGGTACACTGCGACACCAAGTAGAACACAAATACTTGATGGATGACATATAGTCACAATTAGTGGAACACATCCACCACAACAGTATAGATCTACTGTCTAGAGACATACAATCTCCATAACAATCATATCATTTGATATCAACTTGCACGGAAAACTGAATCATCAGGGCCATTCTTCCGCTCACATTTGTGATATCTGGAAGAGCATCTGCCCTTAGAAGGTAAAACATCAATGATGATCTATTTGGACTATTCTTCTCAAGAAAGGAAGAATAATTGTCATGATTTCTGAGCCTGGACCATTTACCTATCCGGGCCATTCCTCCGACACTAAACAAAGTGCAACCTGGAGAGAATGAGTCTTCCCTAGGGAATGCATGTCCCTAACTGTTGAAACCTGGACCATTCACCTATCTGGGCCATTCCTTTGGCACTAAACAAAGTGAAACCTGGAGAGAATGAATATGCCCTAGGGAATGACTGTCCAGACCATTTCCTAAGGAAATGCCTGTCCAGACCATTTCCTAAGGAAATGACTGTCTGGACCATTTCCTAAGGAAATGATTTTCCTGCACCAACCTCCAAAACAGACCATACTTCGAGACTGCTCACAACTGTGAGCTTTGAAAGAATGATTGTCCGGTAAGGCGGATCAGTCTTCTTGGCCACTATTGAGAGTGACCGTCAAGAAGAGAGACTGTCCTAGACCATTCCCCATGTTGGCCACAAGAGGAATCACTGTTTATGGTACATCAACAATCCATCGAACCATTTTCATTACGAAAATGACTGTTCGATCCAGACCATTTTTCGAACTGGAAAATGCTTGTCCATCAGAAATCTCCACCACTTTTCGAACTGGAAAGGAACTTCTCATCCTGGACCATTTTTCGAACTGAAAAATGGTTGTCCATAAGTCAATAACACATCAATGGTCCCTCCCAACTTGGGAGTCATGTCTTCCTTTTTCAATAAGGAAGTCGTCTCCATGAGCTCCAACTTGAGTACGCAAACTCTTTCATTTTGGACAGAAGCTTTACCAAAATGTTTGCTTATCTACTCATCCGTGGAGATATATATTGGAGAACCACTTTCTCTTTTCTGGACTTTATCACAAAGAATGTAATGCTTGATCTCAAATGTACTTTGGTCTTTATGGAACATTGGTTTTCTCTGAAGGCTTCATATAGCTATGATCAATAAATTATATCATTGTTGGATTCATCTTTGTTTCTTGCTAGCTCATAACATCGTGGCAAGGGTCAAACTGGAACATATCCAAGTGGTACTTCTTCTTCCATCATGAGAGTTTGTCATGGATTAACAATCCATGATCATGAGCTTCTGAGTAACCATACTGATACAATATCTCTATTATAGAAAAAATTTCACCACGCTTCTGCTATGCATTGGAGGTTTCTTTACCAAGTTGTCTTCTTTCATCTGCATACAGGGGTTTCTTTCTAGTATACCTTGTTATCACCCCATAAATTATGGGAATCAACTGGTGACTGGGATATTATTTGTATCTAGTGTTTTTTTTGAGAAATGATTTTTCATTCTGCAAATAATTTGAGAAAAGAAAAAAGGAAAAAGGAAAAAGAAAGAAGGAAAAGGAAAAAAAGGAAAAAGGAAAAAGAAAAAAAAAAAGAAAAAGAAAAAAAAAGAAAAAGAAAGAAAAAGAGGGCATAAAAGAATTGAAATAGAAGCCCCATGCAATAATGGTAACTTGGTCCATACCTTTCAAGCATGGCCAAGTTCTTTTAAATTTGATGTTGATAGGATAGTGAATGATTTGGCTAAATAGTTTAATCTTAGCCAAAATGTCTAGGTTAGATTAGTGAATAAATCTGGCTAGACTGTCTAATCCTGGTCAGATAGCCCCAGGGTAGAGTAATTTCTTAACCCAACTGTTTAATCTGGGTTAACTGTCATAGGAAGATAGGTTAGTAGTTAGGTTAGTTGCTTCATTGTTCCTTTCCAATAAAACCAGCTTGATGTAAAAATGTCATACCATGTCTCAAAAGCCTAGAGGATGGTTTGGTCGAAGCCCCTTGGTGTTGTCTATTTCAGAAATTTGGGGAAAAAACCCATAAAATGTATTTATCCTAAGTTTTTCCCCCAGCGCTTGTGTTCTTCGCTCCCAGTTTATGCTTCATGCACATCTCGACGGTTTTGATCGTGGTGCCAAGATCTACGGTGCACAGAGCATTCCAGACCCCCCCCGACCATTATGCTTTTAACCGGGAGGGGCAGGTCCGGAATCGGTGATAAGATTTGCGCAGATCTGGACGGTTTAGGAACGAGCACGTAAATCCACGGTCCATATTTGATTTTGGACCCCCCTGTCCGTTCTGCCTTTAACGGAGCAGGGTGGGGGTCCGGAATGGATGATAAACGACGCACTAAGATCCGCGGCCAGGAAGAGGGCGCGTAGATCAACGACCCTAATTGGATTTCAGACCCCCCCTAATGATCTGCTTTTAACCGAGGGGGGGGGGGTCCATAATGGTTTTTCCCTTTGGCGGGCCCCTTGTCATACATGGCGTCGGCCTATTGGTCCCGAAGTCCCATCACCATCTGCTATCTGACAGCTCCCATCACTCATGGACGTCATCCTCCACTTGTTCCACTTGCTCCTGAGTTATGTCACATCCCATAACTGCTGTCAGTCCCCTACCCCTTTTCACTCATGAACAACCCCTTGTTGCAACTTTCACCTCCAATCCCTAGCATCTACGTCACCCGTCCGTATGTTTTGGGCCACCGTCACCTGCCATCTCACCCCCAAGTGGCTTGTTGTTCATTTATTACTGGATAACATACCCGTTATCTTGCTGATCTATCTCCCGCGTCCAACCGACCCCATTTTTAAATAAAATTACCGTTCTCCCCCATTTTCGTTGTTCATTCATCGCACCAGAAAATATCATAGCCAGCCCCTCCGTTACATCCTGTCGCTTTCATCCACAGTCAGTCGACCCCACTAACTTTGTGTTTATTGCAGGTACTGTTGCAGAGATGGCGCCAAAGCCAAGACAAGCAGAAGGAGAGGAGAATCCTTTTCTCCCGCCTCCTGTCGACCTGGACAAAATCCCATTGGTCGATAAAGACAGATTGATCGCCGATACCAAGTGTGATTTCAATTTTTCAGACCTCCAGTCATGGCTCTGGGAGGTTTTCCTGGACCAGAGAGATGAAATTGGGCTTTGGGAGTCCAATTTACCCCTTTACCTTTTTCCCAGATACACCATTTCCCCGAGTTCACACTTAAATGCCAAGCTCACTACATCCCCGAACAGAGAGTCGTCATATCCTCATCCGGAGACACCCTATTCGTTATCACTCCCGAAGACATAGGCCAGATGATGCAAATTCCCCGTGTCGAATCTGCGTCTCCGTTCAACCTAGAAATCCTTACTGAGTTATATCAGAAGATGAATTTTCCCCAGAGAGCTCAGATTTTCGAGCTTTTTCTTCCCACCTCCGCTCAATTCCCTTCCACAAATCCCCCTTACCCATCATCCATGTTCTCCACCAAGGGAAACCAAGTCATTTCCTCCCTTTGTGCCCTGTTAGGTTACTATTCCGACCAGTGGGTAGATGAGCCCATCCTGGGTTTTCTATCCATTTTCTCCAATGATGAAAAACCCACAACACAGTTTGATTACAGCACCTTCTTGACCGACAATATTCACGAACAGTTCGTGAATTTTGGCACGGAGGGCATGTTCAGATACTTGTCTATACTGGCATAAATTCAGTTTCTCCATGCAGAAAATGGACGCAGATGGAAGGCCTCAACCAGTCACAGCATGGACCTCTTTGCTGAAGCATAACTCCACAGAATATAGCTTCAAGGCATTCATCGATCTGTTTTACCACCCTGTAGTAAGCATGTTGAGCGGCAGGCCCGAGCCTCGGATAAATGACGAAGTCCAGAGAATTTTGCATCTCTCGGACAACACGAAGACCGACAATTGGTACCTGTATCAAAATGACTCCGAGATCAGAGTATTCGGGTGCGAGTTGGCACCCTACAAGCTGCCCAAATATGTGTCGGTAAGAATCTTTGCATTAGAATATATAAGACAGATCATGAATTCTGATGATATTCATTTCGTATCATTGAAGAAGAAGCAGCAGCTTCAAATCAAGGGGCAGATTGGTTCCTTCATCTGCAACAGTCGTGGAGCCGGAGAAGAAGCGGACCGGATGCTGAGAGAGATGAAGTTCTTCTTAAATTTCCCCTGGCACTATGACCCATGCGGGATCATCTCAGAAATGCGAGTGAAGAACAAAAACATCTCGTACGTTCATGAGTCCAAGCCTGAGATTGAAAAATTCGCCAACCAGACTGTGTGGGTTCCTGACAGCTTGGTCGAATTGGAATAGAAGGTTCCCCCAATGACTGTGCCACCAACTACCATGCCACAAGTCCCTAAGGAAAAAAGGCCTCGACAAGAGTCATCTCCACCGGTCACGGAGGTATCATCAGAGGAGTTCCAGTTGCACACTAAGAGGCCCAAGACAGTTTCAGTGCCGGGTCCGACTGTAGAACAAGAAGCCCCGCCTACCATAGTGGTCAAGACTGTCATTCCACCTTTCGGCTCGACCCTATATCAGGGCATCACCCTAACAGTACCGAAGAAATCCACTGACTCCCCACTGGACACTCATCCGGGCAAAACTGGTCCCAAGTTGAGCATTTTCGAGAAGTACGAGCTGATCAAGAAAAGAAATCAGACCCTTACTAGCAGTACTTACGCTGAGTTTCGGAAGCAGTCGTCCACTGCGCATCATAGGCTTCTATCTGCATTTGACACAGAAAGGGGCAGGATGCACATGGCCTTCCTCCAGGCACAAGTACCAGACCCCAAGGTTATCACAGACTACAAGAGGGCCACCTTCGAATTCCAGACGAAGGACGTGCACCCAACAAATCAGATGGATCTGCACAAACAAACAGGGGAGATGGTGTTCCATACGTTGGCACATGCTTCAGCTTCTGCAGCAAAATTATAGGTATCATTGAACAATGCTCAGACGCAGCTTAAGCTGGAGAAGATATCTTCTTTCGCGAAGGACAACAGAATCAAAACTTTGGAGGAGCTGGTCCTCAAGATCGGATATGACCCCTCCAACGTCAAAGTTGCAGAGGAGATGATCAAGAAGAAGAATGTAGACATCGCCGCTTTAAGGAAACAACTGAAACTCCCACCCACAGAGGACTCACAGACGAAGGAGATAACAGAGAAGGAAGGTGAAAGGGACAAAATGCTCAAGGTGCTCATGGAGCAGAATGCACGGCTCAAAGAAATGGAAGCAAAAATGGAGAGATTATTAAAAGAGAAGGAACAGATGAATCCAATGGAAGTCATTCCATTGAGTGCCATTCCGATTTCAGGGGCAAGCACAACAGCAACAACAACAATTCCATCCGCAACACCAGTGACACCACCAGAAGGGACAGCTGACCTCGCCAAATCCATGGAGAAGATGAACCTGCAAGAGACAGAAATCAGCAGGCTGAAGAAGGAAGTTGAGAACCTCCAGGAACTCAAAACTTCTTTCCAAACCAGTCTATCCAAAGAAAAGCAGGTAACTGAGCAGCTCAAGAAGGAACTACAACAACTCCAAAAGCAAACAATGGCAGGAAAGACTTTGGCTGAGGTCAAAGAAAATGTATGGACATACATCACAAAGTCCATAAATGAGATATGGCCCATGATCCAAATTATGTTTGAACATAATGAGTTGCTCCAGAGGAGCAAACAGGCCATTGATAAGATCATAGTAGAATTGGGAGATAGACCAACTCAGGCAAATGATATCATCAAATTCCTCAATTCTAAGACCAGAGAAGAGCTAGAAGAGTTGAAGATAGAGGACAGAACAAAGACCATCCTTGAGATCAAAAGAGTTTTGACCAAGAGAGGATTAATTCTTCAACTGGAAGAGAAGGTTCAGACCATGGACTTAGGGGTACAAAAATTATTCAGCAAGATCGAAGCTTTCCAAAAGAAAGGTCTCCCCGATTTGAAGGTTATTAATGATAAACTGATGACACTTCCGGATTACAAGAAGAGATTGGCTGAAGTGTCCAAAGACAGTTCAAAGTTTGTAGGCATACAAGGGAGCATCACCGGCAAAGCATTCATGGATGCCCTCCAGTTGGACATTAGTATCCAACACGAGATTCGATACATATTCCTCACTAAGCCCACATTCGCTAAGTATACAGACATGGATGAAGTGTATCAGAGACTACTGAAAGTCACAGTGCCTAGTCATCTCAGATGGGAGGAACTCTGCGATCTACTCGATTAGCAGATGAGTTGTCTAGGTCCAGTCACCTGTCCAGTCAGATGAGGTCGTGCAAAGGCTTCATTAACGGTCTACCCAAAATTTCCACGTGTAATTGCACCAAGTCATCAATCAGTGTTATTAGTTAAATCAGTTAGGCTAAAAATAGAATGAGCACGTTCTGATCAGTTATGACAGGAACGTTTGTAATTTGAATTATAAATACTTCACCTTTCGAAGTATTGAGGGTTGTTGATATTTACACCCTGACGCTATCAGACTGTAACAATTTTGAAGAGATCTGCCATTAATAAAAAGGAGGCACTTTTACAGGATTCTTGCATGTATTCACTGGTGATGTTTATTTTCTAAGTTGAATGTTATTCTTGCTCTGTGATCATATTGTTTTCTGAAACTAATCTTTAAGAGTAATGTATGTTGCAGGATTTATCTTCGATACCTTGTTTCCGACTTTAAAGATTTTAATGTTTATCTTTTGATGTTTTCAATTAAGAAATTCTTAACTACTTCTTAGTTGAATTTATCTTTCTCATCTTTTCTTTTGTCCATCATTTAAGCTATTAAAGATCCAGTGACTATATTATCTCGCCCTGTGGAAGTATTCCTTTACTTTCTGGTTTGTATCTCATGTTTATTATAACACAGACCCCATAGCCCAATGGAGGTGTAGACTGTCTCAACCAATTCAAAAACACTTTGACAACAAAACCAACAGATTTCTTTACCTAGCCTAATATCTAGAATTTAAAACATAGCTAAATCATATAGAGAGATCCCTCTCTAAAGCTGGAAGGGCTAGATCCCAGCTTTAAAAGAGGTTGGATAAAGTTACCTTTGTAGATTTCTTCTGTTTCAACCTCCAGGAAATTTACCGAGTGCTAACATACGTCAAAACCTAGATGTTTCTCGACATACTCTTTTTGTTTAATTATTCTAGAGAATAGTCTTTGCATTTATTTGATGTAGACTCTAACCCATGGATATTGCGTACGATATAACGGCTCATGTAGAGGTATGTCTGGTTTACTGGAACAAGCAATCATCATATTCTTCTCCCTCCATCTAGGAGAACTTCTAGTTCTGGATCTCACAATGCTTGCATTCATCACAACTTTCATTCCTTTTGCTTGATTGCTTCTAGAGGGTTTAGATCAAGCTGGTAGTCTTGTCATTCTTGATATAATGACTAGTTGTTCTAGCTTTTCTTTCTCTCTTGGAATCTTCATGTTCTTCTTCATGTTTCTCTTTAGCTTCTGGGTCCATGGAGTTTTCTTATAGATTCCATGCCTTGAAGATTCCAACTTCTTCCTATCATCATAGGATCATGGATGTGGATGGAAAACCAGGGATACTTTAAGGCTTCTTTTCAAAGAAGACTTCTTTTAACGTCAAACTGAACATGTGTTGCTCTTCATGGTTACTACCATTAATGGGAACATGGATAGATACTTCATCATCTTCAGTGGATCATATTATTTAGGATTATCTCCCTTCTAATCCTTGCTTCATGCATGAATGCATGCTCTTCTTTTGGATATATATAATCGGCTCCCTCCATCTAGAAGAGTCCACGTTTCCGTCTACATCCTTATTGCCTTTTGCAAAGTGTCACAATTTTTTTTCCAATTTCCTCTTGATTGTTGACTTCTTTCTGTCTTTACTTCTTCTAGGTTTCTTCAAGATTGATTCTGATTACGGCTTATCTTGCAGTTGTTACTTATATAATAGCTTCCACATGAATTGTTACCAGGGTTGTTGATGCACTTCATCCTTTCATGTGTATTTCCTGACTTGTAGTCATTGTGATAGCAATCCTTATCTTGTTGTTCTTCCATAGGTAGAGTTTCTCCTTGAACATATTCTCTTCTAAGAAATGGATATGCAATATATGTACAAAAAATATGGTATATACAAGAACTATGAAGAGTAATGTTACCTTGTCTTAGAAGAAGAAGTTTGTTTTGTCATGTTTGGGTTTCTTTGAGGGGGTTCCCTTTCTTCGAAAACTGATGCTTCATGTGTTTCCTTCATTTTCTTTAACTCGAGACAATGATTCTTATAGTCACCATAGTTTCGATAGTTGAAACACTGTATTTCTGACATATCTTTCTCTTGATTTGGCTTTTTCCTTGAACCAAACTTCCTTTTGTTCCTGAAATTCTTGAATCTTGTTGTGAAGGCTTGATCATCGTATTTATTTTGAGGTTTCTCTTTTGCACTAATCATTGATTCTTCTTGTGCACAACAAGTCCAAAGTTATTCAAATGTAGGATACTCCTTGCTTGTGTTCATGCTTGCGGCAAATGCATCCCATGTCTTGGGAAGACCGTTGAGTACTATATTTACCAGTTCCTTCTCTGAAATGATCTCTTCAGTGGCTTGTAGTTGATCTCTCAACTGAGATATTCTCACAAAGTATGATGTTATGATGTTATCATCATTCATCTTCATGTCACAGAGCTCATTCTTCAGACTCATTACTTGTCCAATGTTTCTGATTGAGAAGAGGTTTTTCAGGGCATCGTACATCTTCTTAGATGAATCAAGATGGGAGATGTAGGGTATCAAGTGTTCTTTTATAGAATCCACTATGATACTCATGGAATTGATGTCATTGTCTTTGAAATTCTCCACAACTGCAACGTTCAACGATTCCTTCTCTTTTCCTTCTTCAAACTCTCGTTCCACAATATTTCCTTTCACAATATCCAACACTTTATTCTTGGCAAGGATGAGATCAATACTTTTCTTCCGTGATCTGAAGTTGGAAGCCCCTTCTAACTTGTTTTTAGACTTCATAGAGTAAGTCATGTCTGCTTTGACTTGGTCAACCTTATATTTGACCAAAAACCCAAACTTGACGTCCTAGCTTGTTGAGAGTACCAAGAGATGCACTACGCTAGGGCGCACTAGTCTATCTGGAAATTAGGTCAATCCCTTAACATAAGGTGCCTTAACAAGATGGTTAGGGTTTCTGCAACTACACCTGCTAGTAACCCCAGCGACACTACTTTAGTAACTACTCCTACTAGAAGCCCTAGCGACAGTTCTTCAACAAGCTTAGTATCCTTATGGCTATGCTCTCTTCTAGTGGTTAGACTGAATGAAGGAGGTGTGGGCCCATAACTTGCCGGAATATAATGGATGTGCTCGTTTAACCATAGACAATATCACTATTGTCACCCAACCATAGGCCGAAGCCACCCCTGAGCACCTTAACCTTGACAAAGAATCATTATGGAAGCAAACCCTAGTCTAGATAGCCAAACAAGACAGTGCACTTCTCTCCAAGGATAACACACCAAGAAAGAATAACAAAAGCTGATCAAAAAGTCCAAACCCAAAGAAAACCGAGACTATAGACTAGCGGCAACAGCTTCTCCAGGACTTGTGCACCAAACTGCCCAGCTGCAGTGCGCACAAGTGTGGTACTACAGTTCTGAGAATGCTTGCCAGAATGAAGACTAGCCTCCTGTATTTATACTAATTCTGGCAGACTGCCTGGGCCGACTTCTCATTATGGGTGCCAATTTACTTATTATATAATATTTCCTTTAGCCGACTTCTTCTCTTGGAGGCTAATAACCTAATACAAATTATCCTCTCGAGCTGACTTGTCTTCTAGGGTTATTAGCCAACTAATTAAGGTTTCTTCTTGCTTCCCAGAATATTCTATTCTCGTCAGGTTTACATGTGGAGGAAAATACTTCTCATAGCTACCATAATATCAACAAGACTTTCCAAATAACTTAAGACAATTACTCTCATCATTTTTATATCCACTCCCTTTGATTCTTTCTTGCACATTTCATTAGTTCGATTCTTGGGCATGCCTTACATTTGCATTCAACTGGGAATTGTGTCATCCTTGAAGTCATTGTTCTACTAAGATTATGGTTTGTCGCCTTCTCTTTTGCATCTTTTTTTGAACATGGATCTTGCTCAACAATTGTATCTTTCTTTGTTGCATTGGCAATGCACTTTTCATCCATCCACACTTTCTTTGGTTTGGGAATGCCTTCTTGCTTTTTGCATGAACTTAGTTGGTGCTTCAATTCCATGTTCATTTTCTTGTCAATCCAATTTCTCCATTCATTTCTTTTCATCCAAAAGCCTTTGTAAGCATAATGATAAAAAACAGATCATCAATGGAATGGAATGATAAGGTGTACGAATGGTTTATTGAACACAAATGAATTTTGTGTTGATCAAGATCTTCACCTTCATATTGGAAAACAAGAAACTAGATCGACATGAAGGGGCCCAACCAATCAACAACTTGGTCAAGATGGAATTTTGAAAGGCCAAGAATGGGAATTTGAATGGACAATGGAACATGAAAAGCCAACTAGTTGGAATTTGAAGGAATTCAAATAGTTGTTACTTGAAATAGTTGGTAAATTATATTTCAAGGTAAATGTCCCATGATAATCCTAATGAATCAATTAAGAATCCATCCCCACAAAATCTTGGACACACCACTGTGACCCATTCAGGTGTATAACTTGCAGACTCAAAAGGAGGAGCCTTGAGAGTCTGTAGTAATCCTGGCCATTCATCGTGATTGAGATCAACAACGAGGGTTGATCCCATGGCAGAGCCACATCATGCTTAACCCTAACAGAAACTTTGTGTTGCATACACTTGGTGTCACCCTATTGCTGTGGGTTTCAAAGATGTAAGATGAAAAAGAGGATCCTTTTGGATGTGTAATGATATGTAGATTGTTTTGGAGATCGATGTTGCGGATTTCCCGTATCATGGAATAACATGTGGCATAATCCTCACAACAAAATATATGAAGCTATGTGTAATATTATGAACGATGCATGTTTTAAAGTTGTGTGCTCACAAGAGGGAGCTTTTGCAACTCACAATAATCCAAATTGTTGTTTTAGAATTATGGAAATAAAATTGTATGGGGTCTTCTCTATCCCCCATGGTAGCTAATATTTTCATGGATCATTTTGAGACCTTATCCTTTAATAACTCTCATCTCAAACCTAAGCGTTGGTTCAGATTTGTAGATGACACGTTTTTTATCTAGCCTCATGGTCTCTCCTAGTTGACTACCTTCCTCAACTATGGAAATGGAAAAGGACAAATGTCTCCCCTCTCTCGATGTTCCCATCTCTCACTTCCCTAGTGGATCCCTTACCCACTAATTTTATTGTAAAAATATTCATACTAATTGATACCTTCATGCCCAATCCCATCATCATCCTGCTCAAAATCTCGTTGTCCTCAAAACTCTTGTCACTCGAGCCTTCCAAATTTCTGACCCCCAATTCCTTGAGAAAGAAAAATACCACCTAATCAAGGCCCTTATGACCAGTGATTACACCTCCTCTCAAATTAACAAAGCTTTTCTCTCGGCCTGCAAACCCAAGTCGATCTCCTCTTGCTCCTCCCCCTCGCCCCCCTAACTCTCATCTCTCTCCCTTACATCCAAGGCACTATTGTTAACATATCCAAAATTATTGCTAAAAAGAATATCAAAATTGTCTTCAAGCCTTTCAAAAATCTCAAACAATCTTTTAGATCCGCCAAGGATAAATCTAACCCAATGATTGACCCAAGAGTTTACCAAATTCATTGCTCCTATGGCAAATCATACATTGGCCAAACTGGGAGATCCTTCAAAGGCCATCTCAAAGAGCACATAGCTGACACAATCCACAATCACATCGCTAAACTAGCCATCCCTGAACACTCTTTAAATTCTAAGCATTTAATTTGTTTTGACCAGACCAAAATCATGGCATCAACACCATATTACTCATCTCGCGTCATACACGAAGCTCTTGAAATTGAAAAACATCCTAACAATTTTAACTGTGAAGATGGGTATTAACTTAGCCGATCCTCCCCCGGACGGGGTGTCTCCATGAAATGACGAGTGTTATTAGGGACAAGGCCACTTGGTCAGGCCACATGCCACCTGCTGTCCGTCGATCACCATCTCCCTTCTCCAGTCACCTCCAGAATTTAAACGGCCCGTCACCACCCTCAATTTATCATCTGCACCGCGCAACTCACACGCACTGGAAGCTCTGCGGCCATTGCGTCTTCATGGTGCCATGCAGAGGGCCTTTCTGGTCACTTCAGCTATAGCTTGTTCAGTCGGCTCCTAAAGCTAAAATGTGGTTTCTTTCTCCTCACTCACTCGCTCTTAATTCACAGATCCAAACCACCCAGGCTCATCCCTTCCTTCGTTCTGCGACCGAGTTCTGTTGCAACCTCTCCTTGTTTTCAATTTTGTTGTGGGTCTCCTCCCTTCCAAGCTCATTGTTCATCATGCCTCGACCCCGGGGCAAGCCAAAGCGGGGAGCAGCCTGGTACGAGGCCCGAGGAAGGAAACTGCCTGCCTCAGACTCTCCCTGAGAAGTTGTTAACCCCCCTCAAGCAAATGTCCATCACCCCCTTGAAGCGGTCCCTCCCCCTCCTTTGGCTCCCATAATTGAACACCACCCTAAAGTGGTATTTCCCCCTCCTTTGTCTCCTATAGTTGTGCCCGCTCACGCCCAATCAACCTGCGACCCCGCCCCTGACCTCACCCCCCTCTCTAACCCCTACGCCTATAGGGTCGAGTGGTTCAATCTTCTTGGAAACTTTCTAGGATACGCACCACCTCCTACTTTTCCCCCTCGACGTCCCTCTTTTCCACCCTCCCCTCCTTGTACCCCCCACCGCCACTCCTCCTCCCACTTCCCTTCAAAGATCCTCCTCCTTTTCTTCGCAATCCACCCACCCCAATCCTTTTTGTGGCAGGTGTGAAGATCGAACCGAACTTCTGAATACTCTGAGCAATATTAAAAAAGACTTGGAGGATATCAAATTGGCTATGCTCAACTCACAGAACAAGGACGTCGACCACTGGAGCAGAGTGGACACCATGATGGATTTTCTTCAAGATCTTCGACAAGCCCTGGCTGACCACGACAAAGGAAAAGCACAAGCGACAAATGTTTACGCAGGGCTACGGCTAGGACTAGGTTTCTATTGTTTTCTAATGCTTTATATTTCTCAACTCAACATCACTGGCTTTGTTCTTTTTACATTGTTAGTATTTTGGCCCTGCGTGGCCTCCTAGCATAACTTACTTCCTTTTTCATGAAACTTGGCAACAATGGTTTCCCAGATGGGCACCGTTGCCATCTTTGAACATGGACACTTGGCAGCGGTGGTTTCCCACAAGGGCACCGCTGCCATGTAGGTAATTGCATCACAGACAACTGTATTTTTTGATAGAAATCAATACAAACCCTAATTTACAAACAAACAAAAAAAACTTAGTCGATCGTGGAAACTTATCATTCATCGCATCAGGCAATTAAACTAATTTTTCTTTGTGCTTTCCCGTGCCCCCCTCTCCTTGTTCATTCTTGCGCTAACCCCCCCTCCACCTACGTCAATAATTTTCCATTCTCTATTCGATTATCCTATATCCTTCTTCTTTTTTTAATTCAATTATTCTTATTTGTGTCCTCGATTTGTAACCTCTAATTAATTTTTATTACTTTTTAATCATTTTAATTATATAATTATTATTGATTAACTATTCTTCTAGTTTTAGTTTTAGTTTAAGTTTTCATCTTTTCTCCCGTCCCATTCTTTAATCGTTAATTTTAAATTCTCCCAAGTCCTTTATTTTTCAATTATTCTTATTTGTGTCCCCAATTCCTAGCCTCTAATCAATTTTAATTAGTATTAAGTATATAATTATTATTTAATATTAATTATTGATTAACGATTCTTTTAAGTTTTATAAATTAAACTTTTCATCTTTCCTCAACCTTTAATCGCCCTTTATACCCTACAATTGCATACTTAATACAATAGTTATTTATTTCTCTTTATTTCACAATGACTATTTTGTCCATTTCCCCAACGTCCATATTAATCTTCACCCTTGTATATCCCTTACCTCAACATTACTTTCATACTTGTTGCTTCAAATGTCCCTAATTATGGGTGGAGTGTCCACTCGAAACGTTTTTCTTTTAGGACATTTCAAAAACTCCATACACAGTTTATTTCGAGAGTTCTAAAACAACATCACTAGGAATTGTGAAAATATGTGTACTTTGATAATCCAAATTGTCGATTGGATTGGATATCAAAGGTGCGGTCAAGCCCCGTGTTAAAGATATTAGGGACATTACCTCTCCACTTGTATAACTTGGAAAGTTAAGGTAAAAAGGTTTAAGAAATCAAATGAATTTTTTATTTTAGGATTGAATTAAAATATTCATAAATACAATTGTAAATATCTCAAATTTGTCCACCACTAGTCAAGGCAAGTTCAAGTAGATAAACCACAATATACTTCAATGCTAGATCAATACCACAACAATTAGGCCATGATCTAATCAAGTAGGCGAATCTAAAGTTTACATTTATTAAAGACATAAATATAACATCAAATTTCATATCTAAAGTTTCATCGAAGGCATGCCAAGTAACTCAACATTTTAGCATCATCATCCCAATAAATTAACATATCAAAAAAACCATCAAACTTGCTCAAAACACATGAAAACTATATCCAAAAAAATGTATTTGCAATAATAGAATTTAGAACAATAATGGTACAACTTATTATTATCACAATAAAGAAGATAAAGTACAATACCTCTGCTCATCCCAATCTAATACAACAAGTCCTTTCATCTTATCCCAAGTGAGGACTCCTCCAAAGCTTTCCAAACCTCGACTAGGGCATCTGCAATCCCTGTGAATCCTAACCAACAACAACAAGGCCTAGAAAATCATCTCAATGAGTCATACTAGCCTCTACAATATATCGACAAGAAGTTAACATCACATCACATCCTCGCTGCTTTGAATTTGAGTTCGATTTCCAAACTCCTTAGCACAAATTGACACCTACAATGCAATGGACAACAGAGAGAAAAAAAGAACTCCTACTCTACAAGATTAGATTAAACAAATCCATCTACAAAGATCGAAAGAACAATAGACAAACGCATGGAATAATACACAAGCTTGAAGGGAATAGGCCAAGTATATTGATGAGAACTTTAAAGAGAGACTTACAATCATGGATGATGATGCAACAACTTCTCCAAGTCCTCCTCATCCAACCCCTTGCTCAAAAGATCCACGATGAAAATGACAATGATTTTGGTGATAATTTTCCTCTTTTGTTCACCATGAGAATGCTTCCATTTATAGGCTTTAAGAGGCCCAACCACCTTGGTTATATTTGGGATTAGTTGAGGATATGAATCCATTAGTTGTGATATCTCCCTTAGATGCAACCCAAGGGTTAGATTCGAGCCAAACCAACTTGAATAATAGATAGGTGTCCTTAGGGAAAAAGGGGATTTATTCCCTAGATTTTATCAATCAATTTGAAGCTCCTTTAGAACAGGAAAAAAAGCACTACAACGCTCCCTGCTAGATAGACAAAGAGCGCTAGCACTCCCTGCATCTGAGCAGGGGAGCACTGATCTTCCAAAAATTTCCAAGATGACCAATTCTCATAGAAAAACACTTTGTTCTAATCGTCAAATGATTGGCCTTTCTCTTCTAACATGTTTCAGGGGTCATATCAAGTGTTCTCATGGTGTCATTTGCGACGCAACACTTACGCAACGAAAATGCGACACTTGTGATAAAAGTGAGACACTTACGACAGTGAGAATGTGACATTATCGAAGTGAGAAAATTTTATGTGTAACATATTATCCCCCAAAGTGTGAAGTCATAAAATGAAAGCTGATGGCCGAAACATTTTATAGATTCTTCGAAGTAAGGGTATGGAGTCAGGGAACCTGGTAGAAGTTGCAGACAACCATCAAACAAATGTTAATACACGTTCCATTCCCGAGGTAGTCATACCTATGCTCGGGTTATAAATGACTCAAAGTATGGCCACCAATAAATACACTACGAATCCATTATGATATTGACTAAGGGTATGGCCACTAGTGATACAATGTGGATCCATACTTCTATGACATGAACTGATCTTAGCCACGCAAAATACACAGTGGAGCTACGAGTTGATAAGACATAGTCACAGTCCAATATAATGTGGATCTATGTGACGATATAAGTATTAGCATGCTCAAATGACTTCCTTCGTAGCTTGGGAGAAGCAGATGTCATAATGAATGCTCAACCCAGGGTCTTCGTCCCAATCCTAATGTGGTACGAATCTAACCATGTGAATAGATGTCTTGATGTTGAACAAGGTAGAAACCACTTGATTACCGGTCATTGAGGTAAACCATTAACAAGTGCGAGGGAAATCACCAGTGATGTCAATGACCCTCGAGGTACCCTAGTACAATCCAACGAATGTGAATAAATGAGTTGAGGTCGAACATTTGTGGAATCATCCGATCAGAGGCCAATGATGTAAACCTATTATCGGAAGTGAGGAGGCCTTCCATTGAGGCATGCAGGTCCCAAGGTACTAATTGGTTTCTAAGTCTAATTCTCGGATGATGTGTTGAAGTTGACATGAAAAGACTCGTCGAAGGAGGGCCTTGATGTATCCCTCATCATCGACACGAAACTGACACATGAAGGTGATAAGATATAGCAAATGAACACAGACTGACATGGGTATGGAAACTGGTAAATTTGTAGATGGTTGACCCTTGCGGCAGATACTTCCCTTGAACACTTAGGCACGACATGAGACTTGGCAACATAAATGTAGAGTGGACCAAAACATAATGCAAATGGCGTTGAGGCATTCTTTGGATGGATTAAAACAGTGGAAAGACTCGTAGGATTGGTTCAGTGAAGAGGTTTAGTGGATTATCCAAGCGTTCAGTGTGAAGGTAAAAAATAAGTGCCATGTTCAAGGGCGACTGCAAGAGCTGTTTACAAAAGTTTTCAAGAGACTTGACCCACTTCCTTCAATTCCCCCCCCCCCCCAATCTAGATAGAAGAGTACCTATTTTTAATTTAACGAGCTTGAGGAGGGTAACACATGCTCGATATAACTCACATTCAATAAGTTTCTCTTCCTTTGTTTAACGAACTGGAAGAAGAAAGGGTTTGTTACCAGATGGGCCCTTGAATTTGTAGTTTAGCGAGTCCAGAGAAGGAAAACGCAGTGGTTTTTCATGTTTAAAGAGTCTGAAAATAACTTAAAGGTGACTCCAGGGTTGTCATTTTTCGTAGTTTTAGTCTCCGAGGTTCGAAAAAGAGATAAACTATTACTCAGAAGATGCCCTTTCGAACCTTTTAACGAGTGTGAAGGAAGTAAGATCATTCGACAATCTTTTCATGTTTAGAGAGTTTGAAAAGAGCTTAAAGGAGATACGAGAGGGTTCCTTTTTCGTATAACCTTTACGAGTTCGAAAAAGCGATAAAAGTATACTCGGTTACATTCTCATGTATTTGTGAGTGCGAGAAAGAACAAAGACTAAGCTCATTGGTTATTTCAAGGTCATCAAAAGAATTTCGCTCATATTCTTGTAAAATCAAGATGTTTTCGGCACAAAAAGTTAGTAATTTCTCGAAAAAAAAAAATAAAACCCCAAAATAGACTTTTTAATAAGGATAAATGTCGAATTGACCATATCAAATATCTAACTACGTAAGAAATTCATTTCTACCATTTTTTTTTACCATTCTCCTCCGGTCCTTGTATTTTTACCTCTTTTGGAGCATTTTTTGAGCGTCGACTGCAGGAGCTGTGGGCGACCGTTTTTAGATCTGTCCGGACCAGGTTGGTTGTCTCTTCCTTCTCATCCTTTTTCAAGCTTTTTTACTGCATTTTAACCTTTGTTTTAGGTGTTTTGGGCTCCATAGGAAGCCCTAGAGCATTGAACTGGATCGACACTCCCTCAAGGCACTAAGGGGAGCATCGATTGTGATTTCAACATGATGGTACATATGTCTAGCGCATGCTATCCCTCTATAGGCTAATTTGAAGGACCGTTGGGCGCAAAACAAAAAAATTCTTTGATTTTTAGGCTAAAAAGAGGATTTTTTTTTCCATAAGGATTTAGTTAATGATGATTGATTGATGTTTTTGCAAGTTTCATCTATAGCTAGCCATGATTGAGTGGAAAGAGTGTGAGCATGAGTTTGATGATATCACCACTCTCCAAGACCCTCAAGCGAGGGTGACCTTGCGTAACTGTGGCTTTCTCAAATACTTCAAGCTTCAAAACATGAGAAAAGAAGTATTATTGCTTGAGTACTTGATTGGTCTATGGGACAATGTTGAGCAAACATTCTAAATAGGACCACATATGCTTGTAATTGAAATAGATGATGTATATTTTCTGACGGGGCTCTCGAGGAAAGGGGCACCCATACTCTTGTCCAGACATCGAGCTACTTCGCAACTGACCAACGCATACGTTGTCGAGTATTACATACCAAGGTCACGGTTGGTGGGAGGACGGATTGTGATAAAGGATGTGAGTGATCTAGCACTTCGATTCATTCTATTCGCCATCACCAAGTTGGCGGTGAGCACCAATGCCCACTTGGCTTCTAAATCACAAAATCTCTTATGCCATACAGTGTTTGGAACCGAGATTGTTCAACTAGAGTGCAAGGTTCTTGAGGAACGTCAAAGAGAGAATATCGAAATGCAGGATTGGTAGACAAAAACAGTATGGATACAGTTCTTTCTTGGTTTCATTTTTATTAGAGCGTATCCCTCAGATGTAGCCATGGGTTGCGATGATAGCATGTCATGTGATCGAGCCTCGCATGGAGAGGTGGACCAGTCTTTCCCCCAGGTTGGGGAATGAGCCCTATGCTTTCAGATTTACTATTGACTTCTTCGCATGGTGGAGAAGGCAGTTAGTGGTGATTGAGGACTTCCACAATGCTGGGGTAGATTCTAGAGGCAATGCAGACTTGGTACTCCCCGAGGGCATATAGTGGGACGCATCAGGAATGAAAGATAACCATAACCTTGTAACCAATGTTTTTGTTTTGTTCTCTATATGTTTTTGTTTGTACAACGAGGGATCTAAACCATATCATTTTCATCACGCAGATCGAGGTGCATCACGTCCGGTGGACATGCCAGCATTGGGGCATCATGGGGATGCACAGGCGGCATCTGAGTACGATGTTATAGTGGGAGGAATCTGGGAGGTAGAGAGAAACCTTTGAGGCTTGACGATGGGTGTACCGCCCTTGAGGAGGCAAGACGTGCCTTTACACTTGCATCGACACACAGTTGGGGTCTGTGAAGGCCTCAACCATTTACTACCATGGGTGGCACGAGTAGTAGTGTAATTTTCGAAGCACAACGTCATACAAGAGGATGAGTAGAGTCCTCATATATTTTGTAGTCCTTATGATTATACTATGGGCATGAAGGCCCAAATTTTGCGTCGTTATGTACTTTTGTATGATGTACTTAAAAGAAAAAACCTTTTTGCTACCACGCATAAATATATATATATATATATATATATATATATATATATATATACACGAGTTTTGTGGCTACCTATGTTGTATTTTTGTGTTTTTATATGATGTTTTTGTAGATATGATTTATGCTTCAAATGTTTATCTATGAGAAAGATACCAATCTAACATGTAATTTTCTAATGAATTCGAAGTTGTATTGAGTTCTCTCGATATGTGTCTATATTGGAAAAATTCAAACGATCTTTCGAGATGATAAACGCTTAGGTGGAGACGTAGTAAAGCCAAGTTGCAAACGACGTACTCACGACTAAGTTGACAGACGACGAGTTGAGAGTCTAGATTGATAATCAATTGAGTTATACCTAGAGAGGAGGCTTCAGTTAAAAGTCTGATGACAACATGATATTCTGCCACATTATTGGTCGCAGATCCAAGGCGAATTCCTCTTGAACTCAATAACTTACCAGAGTGGTAGATGACCCAAGCTACATAAGTGATGTTCTGGGTGTGTCGACTAGCACCATCCGTAAACCCGAAATATATGGGAAAGGGTGATGTCATATGCACATTCCATCATAAAGAAAAGTAGACGTAGCCGAGGCAAACTCATGCACGCAAAAGAAAAGACACACCAAGTCAAGAGTATATAGTATAGTAATGTACAGAGCACACATGTGAGATATTCTATACATAATACTTCTTGAGGTAAAGCCCATTTCGGGGCTCACCGAGAGATATTCCATCGTAGTCTACTAATTCGTAAGTGCCTTTGTGTAACATGTGTTTTATGATGTACGGCCCATGCCACATGGGTTATAAATTTCCTGCCCCCAATTTGTCATGATCTTGATGATAGACTAGGACTAGATCTCTTACTGCGAAAGCACGATGTTGGGCGGATTTATCATATTGATTTTTCATGCATTTTTTATACGTCTCGTTGATGAGAGCAGCATCGCGACAAGTTTTGTCCAACTTGGTTAAATATAAGAATCATGCCTCTTCAGCAAAAGTATGAGGTAGGAGTTCTACGGTAAGTTTCAACGAGGGGATCTCACATTCGATTGGTAACACCGCTTCTATTCCATATTCCAACTGGAACAACGTGAATTCAGTTGCAGTTTTCACTAATGTTCGATAGGCCCAGAGTGCAAAGAAGAGTTGTAAGTGCTAAGAGGTTTTGTTTGCTCCCACCATTCGTTGTAGGATGGTCTTCAAGACTTTGTTGATGGCTCCAACTTGTCCATTCACCTGAGGATAGTAGGGGGATGAGTTTTCATGGCAAAAACCAAGCTTGGTGTGCAATTCACCCATCATCTAGTTATGGAAATGTGATCCATGATCAATTACAATAGCTTGCGGGACACCGAATTGAGTGATGATGTGGTTAAACACAAAGAGTGTTGCAGTGCGGCCATCGTTAAGGAATGTAGGCATAACCTCAACTCATTTACTGAAATAATCAACGACAATGATCATATAACCGTGCTCCCGGGATGAGGTAGGCTTACATTGCATAACATCGATACCCCATTTTACAAAGGGTTTGATGGTGACAATGGGATGCAACGGAGCGGGGTGGGTACGTGCTTTCTTCTGAAAGATTTGACATGGTAAGCATTTTTTAAGGGTCATTTTGCAATCTTTGAATATAGAAGGCCAAAAATAACTAGCACGTAATATTTTCTGGGTTGTAGCCATCCCAGAACGATGACCGCCACAAGATCCAAGGTGACAATCATTTAAAACTTGTTCAACCTCGTCGTGGGTTAAACAACGTCGTAGGATAGTATCAATGCCATGACGATACAATGTGTCGCCAATGATAAGGTAGCGTTTGGAGTGATGTCGAATGTGATGTCATTCATCACGTGAAATGTTCAGCTGAAAACGTTGGGTTTGGGGATAGAGAAGAATATCTTCGTACCAAGGATCGGATGTAATAATGAGGAACAAGGATTCATCAATAAGAGAATCACTGGGCTCAGTATCCTCATTAGTATGGGGAAGATCACAAATCAATTCTGCAAAAACCAACGATTTCTTAGCTTTTGATTTGGAAAACTCGAGATCGAATTCTTAGAGAATAACGCTCCATTTGGAATATTTGCCCCCAAGTAATTGACGATTCAAGATGTGGTACATGGGGTTCAAGTCTGCAAGGACCATGGTAGTGCATAATACAATGTAATGAAAAAATCTCTGGATGACAATAATTGCTGCCAAAGCCAACTTTTCGACATGCGAATATCAGAGTTTGGGACCTGATAGTCTCTTAATCAGATAGTAGATCACATGTTTGTTGCCATCATCATTCTCTTGTACTAGCACCATAGAAATAGTGGAAGTAGAGGAAGCCAAATACATGATATAGTCTTTTGCATAATTTGGTGGGTGCAAAAGATGTGTGTTTGTTAAGGCATGCTTAAGAGCATCAAATGAGCATTGAGCAGTTTCATTCGAGATAAAAGGGGGGTCTTTTTGCAAAAATATCATAAATTCGTTAGTGATTTCGACGTAATTGCAAATGAAGCGACGTAGAAAGTTTTCCTTCCCTTGCAAACTTGACAGTTGGGTCATATTGTTGAGAGGAGGTAAAGCTAGAATGGATTTGACTTCTAAGGGATCCACCCTAATCCCATCTTTGGAGACTACGAAGCTAAGGAGCCTCCATAATTCGACAGGGAAGATGCATTTATGGGGGTTCAAACCTATGCTATAAAACTGACATCGAAGAAATATGGCTCGTAGGTGACCAATGTGGTCTTGTCGACGAGACGAATGAGCCGAAAATTCATCGAGGTAAGGTTCAACAATATGTTTGATATCGTGGAATGCATATGACATGGCCCGTTGAAAAGTAGCTCCAGCGTTTTTAAGGCCAAAAGGTAATCTCCGATGAGCGAAAGTCCCCCAAGGGAAAATGAAGGTTGTTTTATGTTGATCAACCAATAGAATGTCAATCTGGTTATATCCAGAAAATCCATCCATGAAAGAGAAAATGACACTTCTGACACAATTATCGATAATTTGGTCGATAACGGGTGTAGGGTAGTTTTACTTGGGACAAGCCTTATTAAGATCCCAATAATCAACAAAAACATGAATGGTCCCCCATTTCTTGGCGATCAGAACGATGTTGGAAACCCATTCGATCGGAGGGACAGGATAAATAAAACTAGACTTTAACAGTTTTTCGACTTCTGCCTTTATGGCTGCAATTTTCTTAGGATGAATCGGGCAAAGTTTTTGTCTTACAGGTTTAACTCCTGGGTAAGTATTGATTTCATGCACAATGATCAATGGATCTATCCCTGACATTTATTCGTAACTCCAAGCGAAGATGTCATAGAATAATTTAAACAAGGCGGTGTAAGTTTCAACCTCTTCGGTGGCACAATTGGAGCCTAGTTGTATGTTTTCCACAATAGCTTCTTTGATTGATATGTCGATAGTAATCGTAGACAAGATGTTTCCCAAATTCCATTCGGAGATGGTATCCTTAGTGAGTATTGGAGATTGGGGACAGTCGACGATATCCCTAGGAAAGATAAAGGATATATCTTTCTCAATGTCATCCAAACTTAGAAGAAAGGATGAACGATGGTGGTTGTCATCCCATGGTGTCTCCTCGATACTAAGCATTTCCATAATAGATTCATCAGATGGAAAAATCTGTACGATGTAATCAAAAGTAAAGGATAGGGACTCTAACCAAGAGGGTAACGAATAAGTCATAGATTCCAAGAGATGTTGGTCGTCTGGTGAAGGAGAGGCAGACTAGAGGGGGTCGTATTCATCTTCTGTAGGACTAAGTGGAATGGTGTCACCTAGTGCATCAAATTCTAAAGGTCTAGGCACAATCCATGGATAAGATGATTCATAGGATTGATGTGCCATAGTCGATACCATATTGATCGTTGTGATATGTTGCGTAGTGAGAGGAAGAGGTTTCAGAAAGGTACCCATAAGCGAAGAGTCTTTTAAGAGACCCACTCCAACAATTTCATAAGTGATCTTCGAATCTCCCAGAAAAGGAATGTTGTTGGTCATTTGAGTGCGAGCGTCGGGGGTGCAGTAATCTAACTGATCGATAGTCACAATTTTACCTTGATGGGGAAATTGGACACATAAAAACATTGAGGAAGCGACAAAAGCCATAGCATAAAACCAACTTTTTTCGAGCAACAAGTTGTAATCAAAGGGAGCATCGACTACTTCAACATTCACTAAAACAATCTTGCCTCCCAGTTGAATTGCTAAGGACTATAATAGTCCATGAGGATGGAATCCTCTCCCATAGAATGCTCATAACATGGTGGGAGATTGATTAAGACTAGGAAATTTGAGGCCTTTCCAGCAAGCCAACGACATGAAACATGTGGAAGCTCCCTCGTGCAAGATCATGCGATGAATATGTTGATTCTGGACAATGACATCGATCTAGAAAGGCAACTGGTGAGAGAGGCGTGATTTAAAACTATCCAAGTTAAACGTGATATTACTATATGACTCGGGATCTATTGCTTCGATGGTTGCCAAGAGAGTCCTACGTTGACTAGGGCAATGTTGTATAACTTCGAGAGCTAACATAACACATGGTGCTTGAGCCAAATATTCAACGATGTTGTAGTATTGGCAGCACATGAATTAGGATTGAAAATCGATTTTCAAATTGTACTCTTGGGTGGACGTAAGATAGAGTCAAATGTAGGTTTCTCAATCTGGAGTGGCCCAGATGGAGGAGTAACGGTGGTGGACGTTGGATCTGATGTAGTACGATTAGTTACTTTTTCCTTATCAGGTTTAGCCAGAGGTGTGTCATATGTCGTAGTACGAGTGGTCAAATCTATCCCATTAAACATGTAAATGTGTGCACTAGATGAAGCTTCCTTACTAGGAGGATGATTTGGACTGCCTCTTGTCGGAGGTGGAGAAGCTTGTGAAACCAATGACTGCTATTGTGGAAAAAGATGTGTCAACACAACGGGTTGGGAACTTCCTTTAAAAAGTTTTACAACTTCATCGCGATGAGGACTATCTTGTGTGTAGTGATTGTCACCACAAATGAGGCATGCAAATTTCAGTTTTCGCTCCGGTTGTTTCTCAGTAGTAGGTGGTTGCGCTTGTGTTTTTTCATTTTTAGTTGGATTATTGTTTTTCTTCGGTTTATTCTTCATTTTCTTTTTCCCCAATGATTGTTGCAGAGAAGCAGATTGAACTGCATTCACCTCAGATACTTGAGTCAGGGTGGAGCTTGGTGAGAGTGAAGTCAATCCAGTAGTGGGGGTAGTGACTAAGTGATTAGTCGTGACGGTTGACTGTGAACTGGATTGGGTTTTGACGGAATTGATAACTCCATCTGCGTGAGCGGTGGAGGATGGTTTTGATGGATCTGTTGATGTACGAGGAGCGTTCGAAATCAATTCATACAAAGTACTGGATTGGGAATAAACTAAGTCCAGATACTGGGCGCGAGCAATGGCTTTCTATTCTGTAACGACACCACCCATGGCTACGTCATGAGAAATCAGAGGTAAAAGAGATTTAGTGAACCATTCAGCCAATAATTGGTCAGGAATGATGGCTTTGATCAACCATTGTTATCGTCTCCACTCATGAATATGATCAGAGATATGTACAGGTTTTGTTTGATGAAGGGAGGTCAATAGTTCTGTACCAGTCTCGTAACAGATGGGTAATTGAAAGTGCGTGAGAAAAGCCATGGCAAGGGATTTAAAATCTTGAAAAGTTTTGCGTTGTAACTCAATGTACCATTTGGTTGTTGAACTCGTAAGTGTACGCTGGAAAAGACGTAACTGGATATAATCATCCATTAGTGAATTTGATGAACACCATATATGAAAAGTCATAACGTGGTTATTAGGGTCTGCACCAGGTTCCTCGTCAAATTTTGGGACATCAGAAGGTAATTTAGCAGGAATAACTGGCCAGAAATGATAATCTAATGTGGGATCATTTGGTAAATCTAGAGTGGTTAGGAATGGTAGTTGTCGATTGATCTGGGGATGATATTAGCGTGGCATGGGGACACTGGTAGGGCCATAAAATGGTTGAGGTGGATAGTTGTAGCCAACATGCCCTCCCATATACTATTGTTGTTGACTAACAAAGGTAGGATTCATTTGTTGAGGAATGTTCATGAAAGGAGAAGGGAAACCCATTTCGCCTTGGGGAGGATAACCTGTGTAACCTGGGGGAGGATAGTTCGCTTGACTAGCTTGAAGTGGATAACTAGTCTACCCTTAAGGAGGGTATTTAGGTTTTCCTTGAGGAGGGTAAGGATTTGGCCTTGGGGGAGGATAAGATTATTGACCTTGAGGACCCCAAGTGGGATTCACGATGCCCGTGAAAGTTTTTCCTGAATGTAATCCAGAGGGATTGGGATTTGGTATTCCTCCTTGCGGGTTGGGGTTTGATGGCCCTCCCTGATATGGTTGATGAAACGTACCTCCTTGGGATGGTTCCCAGGATTGTGGGGGGGGGGGGTTTGGTGAAAGAAGTTTGTCCTCCTGCCATTGGTTGGGTAACAACTGGGGTTTGACTAATGAAAGGGGGTTTCCCCCCAGTCGACACTAGTGTTTGGAAGGACGGTTGTCCCCCGATAGGGATGTGTCCGCTAGACGGGGGTTTCCCCCTAGTAGGTATTTGTCCCGCAGTTGGGTTTATGTGTGTGGCAGGGTTTTGCATCCTCTGATGTGAAGGTGTCCCAATATGGTTCTGTGGGGTATACGAAATGATAGCTTGAAGAGGGATATAAGGTGTAACAAACTAGGTACTCGGCACATTAATAGGCAACATGACTCCTGTCTCACTATGAATTTCCCCTAAAGTGGTAGCAATATTGGTTGTCGGTTCAACGAGACGGTTAATGGGTTGACCTGACGGTCCCGCCTCTACACCGGCGGTGGTAGAGGCATGAGGAGGGTCAAAATGAGGTCGACTAACATTATTTTTTTCGTAAAGATCTTGTCCTAATGGAGTCCTCCATATAGAATAAACAAGAGTTTGTTGTGGATCTACCATTTTAGCAGAACGGACATGAGTGGTGTATTCTTCGCTAAAATTTGGTTGTATCGGTTCCATATCTAGCTGATTATATGGCCTTGATGGTAAGTGAGGATAATATTCTATTATAACATTACATGAGGAATCCAATCAGACAAGGTGTGGATCGAGAGGCACTTGTAAAATAGGGTTGAAAGGAAGGGTGCCTTCCTCAACCGTAACTAAGGCTCTCTCGGGATTTGCTAGCAAAGGAGTAGTAACACTCCTGGTGTTTGAATCGTTCTCAACCTCTTCACGGTAAGTGTCTTCCGGTGAGTTATGAGGTAAGGGTTTGTAGCCTTTTGGAGGCAACCCTTGGATACAATGTGATCTATGAAGACATTTATTGGCCACAATACCAATTTTTTAAGACAACTCAAAGTAAACAAACAACACTCGCTAAAAAATCTAGAAGATCAACAAGCAAACAATGCCTTCTCTTAATGAACGTACTAGTTGGTGATGAAATACAACATCGTGTGATCAAAGTGAGAAGGGGCTAGGATATGAGAGGGTGGATCAGTTACGTTAGCGACCTGCTTAACATATTTACACCTTGGTTCAAGCTTCCTCACGATTTTACCCGCGAGTTTCCCTCCAAGGAGCCCGAGTGAGTTTGACCAACGTTTGTTCCACTTACAATGAAGACTTCCATTCACCGTCACCTCATGTAAGGACCCTAAATATTGTGGCTACTAAGAATACTAACTTGCAGTCAGCCTTTAGGAGGGTATAGTTGGCAGTCAAGTTCGAATGTATGGGCATGATATCAAGTCCGAAATCCTTTAAGAGAACTGAGGACAAGTGGACCGGTAAACTCCAGAGAACCCCGAACGGATTCATAATTTATGAAGTTGTTAGACCAAATGAAGATAGTTGAACCTCAAGAACAACCCCCAATATACAATATGACTTCTACAAACGGTTAAGCCTCGAAGGCATAATCTTTGTTTCTCTCCCGAACGCGACCTCGTGCGTAACCGTTGTGTGAGAGGGGGATCCCATCTATTCTTATACGAAAATTGGATTTACTCTCCCTATCGCAAGATTCTGAGTTTGTCTTGAATGCTTTGGAGAGTTATTCTCACAGCCTATTCCAAAGCTCTAGTCCTAGTCTATTGTTGGTGTAAAGGTCTTAGAAATAAAAAGTTTCTAGATTGATTTTAATTAGCATTGATTTTGATCGTTGTTCGTTACACAAAGGTGAATGAAAGTGAAACTGATGATGTTTGGTACTTGACTCCAAAAAAGTTGAAAAGAATGAGATGCAACTTTTCTTTTCAATTAAATTCTTGTTATGGGAAGGAGAAGAGTTTCATTTCTTTCACTAACAAACACTTAACAATGCAAAATTTCATGCAATTTCATCTTCAACAAGAATTCAAATAAAAACCAAATTATAAAGAAAACTTTTTCCAATATTCAAAATCAATACATGTAAGTATCTCTTTGTTTGATTGTAAATGTAAATTGAATAATTTGTCTAATGCTTCTTTCTTTCACTAATAATGAAAAATAATTTCACTACAGTGATTTTTGAAAAGAAGGATCAAAAGAACATAAACAAATACACTCTCAGCAGTCAATAAGAGACTAAAAGAAGAACAAAGTATCCACTCAAAGAAAAATACCAAAAAACAAAGAATCAAACTTAATAGCATTTCGAAATTGAGTTAGGGATCAAATACAAAGAGAACGATGTTGAGATCCATAACTTTCCTTATGAAAACTTCTAATCAATCAGATAATTGACAAGAGCAACAAAAAGAAACCAATTTCTGTAGAAAAAACAGTCGTTTTTGCAATAAGGAAAGACAACATAAACCCAATCAAGACTAAAAGAATGAAAAGAAGCAAATTGTAAGTCAAAAATAGAAGACAAGATTTGATAGAAAATGATTTGAGCCAGAGAGAAAGACCCAAGAACTATACCAAACAAACAGACAATCAACAATTTTTCGAAGAAAGAAAAATCGACGCTCTGGTAGTAAAAACACTAGAGTCCTACAACGCTCCATAATGTACTCTGGGGGAGTGTTGATCAAGCTATCAACACTCTGACTTAAACTGAAGAGGGCGTTAGTTCTGAGAAAAGTTTTGGAAAAACCCATAAAATTCAAAAACTTAGGAAAATTCAATCAGAGACTCTGTGAGACAACTTTAGGAAAGATGAGAGATGTATGGACAAATCAAATCAACAAATGAGATCCAAAGATAGGCAAGAGTACAAATGAAACCGAGGAGAGAACAAAAACTGAAAATCTGATCCCCATTGGAGTCGCCAATTTTTGTTACGGAACAATTTCCCTGCGGACAGGTGAATCTTCCCTTGGATTCTAGACCCCTAATACCAAAACAAAAAAACACAAATGGACACTAACATCCCCTTGAATTCAGTTTAACTAATCAGAAAGAGAGAGAGGGAGAAAAAGTGTGATGCACTTGTTTCAAATTTTGTCCTCGCTGCTTCCAATCCAAGTTCGATTTCCAAACTCCTTAGCACAACTTGACACCTACAATGAAATGGACAACAAAGAGTAACAAAGAAGTCCTACTCTACAAGATTAGATTAAACAGATCCATCTACAAAGATCGAAAGAACAGTATACAAGCGCATGCAATAATACACAAGCTTGAAAGGAATATGCCAAGTATATTGACCATGACTTTAAAGAGATACTTACAATCATGGATGATGTTGCAACAACTTCTCCAAGTCCTCCTCGTCCAACCCCTTGCTCGAAAGATCCACGATTAGAATGACAATGATTTTGCTGACTATTTTCCTCTTTTGTTCACCATGAGAATGCCTCCATTTATAGGCTTTGAGAAGCCCAACCACCTTGGTTATATTTGGGATTAGTTGAGGATACAACTCCATCAGTTTTGATATCTCCCTTAGATGCAACCTAATGGTTAGATTTGAGCCAAACCAACTCGAATCATCCATAGCTTTCCTTAGAGAAAAAGGGGATTTATTCCCAATATTTGCTCAACCAATTTTGTGCTCTTTTACAAAAGGAAACAGAGCACTACAATGCTCCCTTCTAGATAGACAAAGAGGGCTAGCGTTATCTTCCAAAAAATGTCGAGATGACCATTTCTCATAGAAAAACGCTTTGTTTTGACTGTCAAATGATGGGGCTTCTTCTTCTAACATGTTTCAGGGGTCATATCAAGTGTTCTCATGGTGTCTTTTGTGATGCGACACTTACGCGACAAAAATGCGACAATTGTGACAAAAGTACGACACTTACGACAATGAGAATGTGACATTATCGAAGAGAGCAAATTTTACGTGTAACATGAACTAATCCAAAGATAATCATACACCCATTGAGATCTTCAAATTTAAGTTAACAAAAATACAACAAAGTGGTTAGGGGACCACAATCCCTCCATATCACATGAAGCACTTCCCTCGCTAGGTGAAAACACTTTTAGAGCAACCTAAAGCTGACACAATTGATCCTTTTGACCATAAGTGTTGTTAGGATTTTCATTTTGTGTGTCCTACTAAGTCCCCACTAGAATATTGGTATTCTACTTATATACAATACAAAAAAAAAAAATTACACTAGTACACAAAGCAAGCAAGAGAGATAACAAGGGATTTGAGAGAGAAAGGGCAATAGAAAAACCTATGGACTTTAACTCTTTGATTGATCATCCAATCTTTCAAGTTGATGGAGTAAGAGGATAAATATCTAAATCCAAACAACCCACACACAAGACAAGCAATAACACTGGTTTCCCTACTCTGCAATGGAAAAACCCTATAAACAACTCCCAAAGAAAACTAGAAACCTTTCTAGATCAACTTGATTTATCCAATGAAACCAAACTCTGAAAAGTGACATTAACCCAATAATAAGTAAATATGGGGTGGAGAAAGGAGATTTGACTACAAATAGAAAACATTAGAATGGTGAATCCATACCTTGCCATGGGCAGATGGATCCAAGTTGTTTTTGCTAGGGGTTTGTTCATCTTGAGTATTTATCTATTCCAATGGTCTTCGATGTATTCAATGGCTTCCTCTCAATCCTTCATAAGGAAATTGGACAAGTAGAGACAAAGGTAGAAATTGGACATTTCTTTGTATGAGAAGAAGAACCACATTGTCGTAAGTTTAGTGCGATGTACAACCAAAGGTCCAAGACCCAAGATCCATCCAAGAGATAGATCCACATCCAAGATAAATCCAAGATCTCTAACTCCAAGTGAAGGATGCCTTTTTTGTAGAATTGTTTTTCCATTCATAGGGTTTTAGCATGAAGAATGGGTCTGTATTCTAGAGATTTTTTAAATTATCCCTGCTTTGTGTGCCCCATGAGCAGTTGACATTGAAAAAATAAACTCATAAGCATGTTGTGATCAAGTGTGACCCTATCAACAGGGGAAATGATGTAAATGTCCTAACATGAGCATTATTAGTGCTTATTTAGGGGAGATATATGCATTATTCTCAATGACCATGAAATATTACAAGTTTCAAATGTTATGAGTCATTTTGACAACTTGATACTAAATAGACCATGTGGCAATGCACTTTGGGACTAGTAATACTCGGTACATGTCAGACAAAGTCCATCAATAACAAATTCCCCTTAATGTATGCCACATGTATGCAAACAATAGAGCATCGCATGGTCAAAATACTTTCGAGAGTTGAGAGAGAAATTCATCTACCGGATAGAGGATGAGGAAACCACTTGCAAACTCAACAAAAGGTAAGATAATGGTCCTTTCTTTCATGAGTTAGGCATACCCGTGCTCATGCCTGAATGAATTCAACTACATGATAAGAGTGATCATAGCATGAAAACATATGAAGGCCATTTGAAAGTACACCAATATCTCAATACATCCTCTAACATCAATGATATGAGGCTTCTAAGGTGGATGATGCAAAATTCAAGAAGATGAAACCCCATAATTGAAAGGATGCTCAAAATGATGTAAGGAACTTAGATGTTCATTGGAAAGAACTCCAAATCTAGGCTCCAAAACTAGTTGAAAGGAACCAAAAATGTCCATTGCCTTAAATTGAATCAGAAACACTAACACCACTAGGTACAACTATCCAAATGTGATAATGGGTTGAAGTCGAAAATGGGAGAAACCATATAGCCACAAAACAATGATGAAAATACTTGATAGATGTGAGGTAACCCACCAATAATGAGAAAACACACCAAGGTACTAGTGCGATGCTAATAGTGTGAATAAATGAGTAGAAGTCAAACACTAAAATGAGATATTTTGTAAGGGACCAATAAGGATAATCCATTGCAAAATGTGTGGAATTCCACCAACAAGGGAAGTGTCAATCAAGGTACTAGGACTCTAGATTAAAATTCGAAAGAAAATACGTCATGGATGAGAGGAGTATATATATTAGAAGAAACAAAAATGACCTATCCCTTCTAATAAAATAAGGTAAGAAGATATTTGATGAATGATTAACACATAGAATCAACTCAAGGGAACATGCCCAACATTGAAGTGGTGATGAGACAATTCCCTTGACATAGAGTAGTAAGGCAAGAATGACATCGTAAACATCCAATTCAAATGGGATCATGGGAAAATTCCTTCACCAAATGTGTAATGGTGAGTGAGTAACAATAGGCAAGTTGGGGTGATTGAAACTTAGTTTTGATGAGTAAATCAAGTTTGACGAACTCAATAATCATGATAACCAAGTGAAGGACAAGTGAGTGACTCTAAGAAGATGCTTCAATCAATGGCGACTGTTACCCCTCATGTTGACATGAGTAGTAAATGCATATTTCAGGGATAACTTGTAGGATGTTGAAGGACTACAAATACACACACTTATTTTTGCTTGAGAGTAGTCCTTCATGTGATGATCTTCCTGGATCATGAGCATAGTGATTCTCCTTTATAATAATGTGGTTTCCTTAGTTGGAGGGATTATTCTATCCTTCAAAAGGTTGGAATATTGATGGAGGTTTCTTAAGTGGTACATATTTTTCTTCATACAAACTGAAGGTACAACCCTGGGGTCTTACCTATCCCCAATGGTTGCCAATATTTTCATGGAATATTTTGAAGAATTATCCCTAAACAACTTTCATCTGAAGCCCAAATGTTGGTTTCATTATGTTGATGACACATTTGTAGTTCGTCCTCATGGACAACCCTCCTTGACCTCTTTCTTCAACCATCTTAACAACATTTTTCCCCACATCCAATTTACTATGGAAATCCAATAAGATAACTCTCTCCCCTTTTTTGGATGTACTTGTTTTGTATACATGTGATGGAACCCTCACCCACCAAGTTTATAGAAAAAAGGCTCACATCGATAGATACCTTCATGCCCATTCCCACCATCGCCCAACCCAAAAATCCACCTTTTAAAAAACTCTGGTTACTAAAGCCTTTCGAATCTTTGCTCCCTAATTTTTCGAGAAAGAAAAAATCGCTCCTTCCAAAGGCCCTTTTGGCTAATGGTTTCTCCTTGTCTCAAATCAATAAAGCCTTACAATCCACTTTTTATTGTAAATCTTTAAATCCTTCTCCCTCTTCTCCATCTGTGCTCTCATTTCTCCTCCTTACATCCGAGGCACCACAAACCATATTTCAAAGATTTAGGCCAAAAATAATATCAAAACTCATTTTATACCCTATAAAACTCTTAAACATTTATTTAGAACTGCCAAGGACAAATATGACCCAATGCTTGGCCAAGGAGTTTACAAAATTCCTTGGTCTCGTGGAAAAGCATAAATTGGCCAAACTGGAATATCTTTCAAAGCCCGCTTCAAGGAACATATATCAAATAGTTTCCATAACCACATCTCCAAGTCTACTATTGCTTAACACTCCCACAATTCTAAATATCTAATTTGCTTTGAACAAACCAAAATTCTTGCATCAATTCCCTATCACTCTTCCCATATCATTTAGGAAGCACTAGAAATTGAAAAGCATCCTAATAATTTTAATCAACAAGATGGCTACAAGCTTAGTCAATCCTAGAAGCCCACCATTCATCATCTCAATGATTCATCTTCTTAGTCATGAAACATTTTTCCCTATCTTTTTATTTTTTATTTTTTATATTTCATATAGGTTTTTACATTATAGTTGACTTTTCATCCCTTTTTCAATTTTACTTTCGTTAACCTTTTTATTTCGATCATTTTAATATTTTTCCCATTTTCACCTTTATTCTCCTTATTTCAATTTATTGCTCTATTTATACTATTTGATTCTTTCTCTTAATTTTGATTTGATTCTTATTGGTTTATGTCTTTAATTCCCCTCCATCTTTTATTTATTGCTTTAATTCTAATCCCCATTTCACTTTAACTTATTCACCTTTAATTTCACACAACGATTCTTTTTACGCAACGTGTTCGTTTTTACTTTTATTTTAATCATTTTACACAATGGTCCTTTATTATTTTTAATTAATTTGCCCACTGAATCTTTATTTAATTATCTCTAATCTCATAGCAGCTAGCAAAATTTACTCTATAATTTATTTTTAACCCAACACTCTTTTGTAATATCCTTTCGTCTTTTTGTGTCCTTGATGATGGGTGGAGTTTCCACTCGAAAAGTTGGAAGTTTCAAATTATAGTGCATAGTTTTCTTCTAGATTTTTTTTTCTCCATAGAAAAAAATCCTTTTATTGATATTTCATAATGAGAAATCAAATATACTTTGACTTGCTTTTCAACCCCAATTTCAAAACAAAAATTCCCCCTTCTTACCTACCCAAAAAAAAACGTGACCGTAATTACAACCCATATACAAGTAGAAGACAATTATTTTGACAAGATAAAAACCCTTTGTGCCTATTATAGTACGAAGGTATTCTAACCATATTCAAGAACATGTCCAAAGCTCTTAAACATATTCTCAACTAGATATCTTATGCATAAAAAAAATATTTTTTGTACTACTTGCAACGTGGTGTATTCCTTTGACTCGTGCTCAATCAACATGCCTTCCTATATTGTTATTGCTTCTTTAGAGAGAACATCAGCGCTATGATTGCATTCTCTATAGATATGTATAAAAGTAAGCATATCCATTTTCCTTTTCAACATCTTGATTATGTTCATGATTAGGCTCAAGGGCAAATTATGAAAAATCCTTGTTCCACTTACCCATTCCATGACAATTTTAGAATCTCCTAGTATTTGAAGCCCATTTATCTTCTATTACATTGATGCATGTAATAAGATCCAAATGGTGCACATTTTTGCCCTATTATTTCTTCCCAACCCTGCACCATGCCTCATGGAGAAAACATGTGAGCAATCTAAAAAGAGTAAGGCTCCATAGCCACGTTCTCCTATAACTCTTTGTCACGCTCCATCAAAATAACCCCACGAGAAAGTTTGGTGTACGTAAGGGGTCTACAAGAACCGAGCCTAAGATTATCCTTTCTCCCATAAAACTTATGCATCAATTTGGTTGTATTATTTTTTGAATGATGGTACGAAAGTTAAAGCATTCTCCTATCATCGGAGGAAGCATCAAACTTTCCACCTAGCACATTTTTTGAGGAAAATTGTATCACTATGGTTTCCAACTTTTCCCAAAGGTAATCGTCAATTTTATCACCAATCAAAGCACAAAGTATGGTTGATAATTGCATCTCTAATTTTATAAACATTGTGTCAAAGTGCATATGTAACCCTAATTAAAGTATGAAGACTGCTTCGATAGCCATTAGATACATAACATCGCCATAAAAGTGAGGGGATTGGAATGATAAAGTGTCCCATCAGAACTAAACATTAAAATCTAATCAAATCCAAGGATCTTGTGTGCGTACAATCCATTATGATCAAGATTCTCAAAAACATTTATATAAGATTAATTTCACTTGCTCATTTTACAATTATTGGAATTCTTTGAGCTTTTTGTTGCTTCAGTGAATTGCCGAGTTCACCATTGGATTCTGTTTAAATATTTTTTATTTCCACGACAAATTATATTGTGTTATAGACATTGGAGTTCGTATATGACTCTTCATCCAACGCTTTTCTCACATTTTTTTTGGTGCTTACCAGTCATAAATCTCTGGTTACCGATTGTATTCTTGAGTCTTGAATAAATTTACTCAAATTTTCCAAGTAGTTAACTCACCGCGCCGGTGCGGTAGTTGTATGGATATGCATCGGGGCATCATAATATTATTAGGCGCACCATAAAATTTTAAAATTCATTCGAAATTCTGTATGAAGTTATATTATTCTATGCTTCCCAAGATGATGGTTTTGGCTCAAATGCAAGAAAAAAAAATTATAATATCAAATGGTCAATTCTTCAGATTTGAGTTCATTCCATCCATTGCAAGTTCTTCATGTTCTCTCCCTCTGTTTGCAGTAAGTATAGATTTCATTTATTTATTGATTTTTTTTTATGTAAAAAGGCGCAATTGAAAAAAAAATCATTGAATTTTGCAGGATCAAGTTTGGATTCACAAGATATTCCAGTACTCCCAAAATTTCCCAAGCTCTTATCAGGAAAAATATATTGTAAGTAGATGTTTGAGGAAAATGGACCACTGCTTTACCCTACCAATTGTAACATGCCATCTTCCAGCAACTAGCCTAGGTCAACGATATTACAATGTGAATTCGATCTCTTTTATGTAGACAACCCTTGGGGCATAAGAAAACGATGATTGAGTAATTGTATTTTTGGATTTCCAATGGAACTAATGTAAATGTATTGCTTAATCCAACATTTGTTTTATAAAGTGGTTGGTTGCATGTCTATTATTGGGAAAGAAATTTCATGCTTCTAATAAATGTTTGGTATAATGTTTGAACATATTAAATGCATTGTGTTACTAATATTATTGATGTAATGTTCAATATTTTTACAATCATGATTATGACAACAAGCGACTTGTCTACTATCTACGGTTGCACCCCACTATGATTTCAAGTTATGAGCTTTCTACTAAACGAGCATAACTCGGAGAGGAAGCATGTCGATAATGGTTGAATCAACTACCTATTCAATTCCCACTATGTCATAAGTCACCGATTCAAAACCTGTACAATAACACTAGTTATTCACATGTTCGGGACGAAGGAAATGATATAGAGATTGGTATGGATCATTTCTTATGGGATACCCAATCCATGGAGGGAATGTTGTTATATTCATTCCAACAAAACGAACTAGGGGATGACACATATGTAGTAGATACATTCTTCGAAATCCTAAAATATGCTTCTACCACCCCTCTCTTTGGTCGATGGGGATCAAGGTCTACTCAACCAAGGACAACAATGTTATTGTACAACTTGAAAGCAATGTATGTCATAGGTGTGTTTCTCAACACTTTTGAGGTAACTAACCATTAATTCCCCAAGTTTTTAAAGGAATCTTGTCACACAATGAAGGAAGAAAATAGTTGATTTTATTCATGCTTAACAACAATGTACATTTCTATTGCCTACTAATTATAAGTTACTCAAAGATAAGGTACTTCCGAGTAATGATGTCTTGCTCGATAGCTGTGCAAAGGCAAAGAAAATATTGAAAATGTTAGGTGTTGAGTACATATCATACCACACATGTCTGAATGATTGTATTATATATATAAATGAATATGCAAACAAAGATATATGTCCAAAATGTGGGCATGATAGGTACCATAACTAAAAAAACAAGGGTAACGCACATGGTCCTCCTCATAATATATCGAGGCACATGCCTATAATTAGAACGATTCAAAGGCTCTTTATTTGCAAACGATTAGTCGTGTTATAGGAGTGGCATGCCTCACATAGAAGTGATCCAGGAGTTATGTGAATCCCAGTAGATTCAATAGCCATGAATCATATAGAAGATACATAGTTTGATAAATTTAAGGATGAAGTACAGAGCCTGGGATTGAGCATAGCCATGGATGGAGTTAACTTGTATTCCTTCCAAAACACCTACTATTAGGTTTGGCCAGTGGTAGGGATCAATAATAATATGCCCCCATGGTTGTCCGTGAAGAATGAACATCTTATGTTGGCTCTTATAGTCATGTTATAGTCTCCGGTAGAAGATAAGTGAAGATAATGGATGTCTACCTCCAACCACTAACCAAAGAATTTAAACAATTATGGGAAGGGATACATGTATATGATGTATCAAGACCCATCCAGATAGAGAGGTATTTTACGTTGTATGACATATGTGCGTACACCGCACACAATTATCCAGGACTAGGAGTTTTCTCTAGTAACCATATTGATTCATTTGTTTATGTTTTTAATGTTATTTAGCATACTTGATTTGGTGCAACTATATGTTTGACACTAGTGTGCTTTGTATATGACAACATCGCAGGTCTTGTAACAAAAGGGTATCATGGATGTAATCTTGTGAACCTTCTATAAAGACTAGGTGGTCCAACTACCTAAAAATTCGATATACCATTGCTCAAGGGTATTCCTCTGAGAAGATCACCCTTGGAGAAGATTTGCATCCGCTTTCAATGGTAAACTAGACAAAACCCAGAGACCTTAAATAATGACACTGACGGATTGGATTACGACATATGACATAGAGAAGGAGAAGGAAATGACAGACTTGTTTGATTCGAATGGGGAACCCATGTTCGATGATCCTAATTTTTTTGACACCTATATTGAGAAAATGCCCATTGGGATGAAAATGAAATATGTATTTTATGAGCTTCCATATTGGGAGCATCTTAAGATTGACCACTTACTAGATCCCATGCATATATTAAAAAATGTTTCATCTTCTTTATGGAGGCACATATCATTGAACAAAAGTGACTCATTAGTTGTTAGGAGAGATCTTATTGCCTCAAATACTAAAAAGAGACATTGGTCAAGAAAAAAAACTAAAGGAGAGGTTGGTCCCTCTTGGTTTTTTAAAGAAGGTGATGTCCCATGGATTTGGAAGAAAGATGATATTTCTATGGCAAAGGATGTTATTGGGTGTGAAGGCACCTTCCTTATATGGGTCGATTCTACGACGTTGCTTCAATGTAGAAATGAATGTATCGAGGTTGAAATCCCTTGACTATCTGAACTTTATAACGGTACGTATGTCGAATACATGATTCATATTCTATATTGTCGGTAAAAATATGCTATGGACTCATAGTTTTATGGCAATTAACAATGTGTATGTCTATTTTGTAGTGTCATTATCCTTTTCTCATGCATGGTTGTGTGAACCATGACTTCCCCTAGGACTCGCGACTTGCCTTATCAAAAGTATCTGCATTTGTACATTGGATCACATCAAAGGAGATTCATATGACTAGCATTCCACGATGTTATCGAGAGATAGTTGAGATTGTTTACATGTTTCAGAAGGAATTGCCCACAAGTTTTATGGACTTGAGAGTTCACATTCTAATTCACCTACCTGATGAGGTTGAATTATCTTAAGCGTTCTCATGTCGTTGGATGTTCTTCTTGGAGAGGTACATGGAAAAATTGAAGGGGTTTGTTCGAAAAAAGGGAAAAACTTGAGGGCTCTATGACAAAGGGGTACATAGTATATGAGTCGTTATATTGTGTTAGTGAGTACATCAAGCAAATTGAAAACACGCTAGGGGTAATGGTTTGGGATGACCAATAGGATGAGGATGAAAGGGAAGGGGAGCTACTCCGAATGAGCAGAAAAAAATGCTTGATAAAGAGTAAGTAACCCATATTTTGTCAAATTTGTACAGAGCAAATATTTACATTGAAGTCGATAATGTATATATTTGATCTCCTATTGTTTGCTTTGAATTCTTGTGTACATCAACGAATTTAGAAATTGATGCCATTAATAAATCTGTTCTCTACAACGCAAAGGAAACACGACCATGGGCCATATTGTATGAAGAGAAAAGAAGGAAATGAGATAGTGACACAAAATCATTCATATGGTTGAATGGTAGAAGCATGCCTTATCCTAATCATTTAAAAGAAAATATGTCGAAATTATGTCCCAACAATTGGGTGGTTGACCATATACATGAGAAATATGTGGTGTTCGATAGTAACCCACGTGGAGAAGATCTGGATGCACTAAACATAGGGATTGGGTGCAATAGCTCTACAAGAACCTCTCTGAGTACCACATTCAATTTATAATATTACACATTTGAATTGTAACATGTATTATGTTTTTATTAATGCTTGGGTTATTAGAAATATGACACCATCCTTTGTTCATGTTTTTACAGGTGCATTTGTTCCCATGTATGTGGGCATATGGACATCATTTTCACACTGAGTATGTTGATGATGGACACATCACACACGATTGTGGAGTGGAGGTTGAGTTCAACCAATCTAATCGTCCTAGCCACTTTGAGCAAAACCCAATAGAAGGGAAGTTATGTTACATTGGAAAGATACAAGAGATCATGCAAGTGGACTTCTCATATTTTCAATGTATTATTTTTTGTTGCAATTGGCGAGGTACCTTTCACTGGAGAAATGTAAAGGAAGATCATGATAGTGGGCTAATATGTATTAGTTCTAAAATAATGTGGGTTGAAACTAAGGAGCCTTATGTTTTCCCAAAACATTACAACCAAGTGTTTTTTTACCCAGATGTGTTGGATGGGGATTGGTGGTTCATATTGACACATGATCAGAGATCTAAACATATTTTTGAGAACAATAATGTTATAATGCCAAGCAAGGAAGAAAATTAGGGTGATGGCAACATAGAATGATATGTAAATGCTTTGTTTCAACATTTATATTACGGATGTGTCATTTTATTATGGGTATCTATAATGGCCAATTATGGCTTTTTCTTCTTTATTACACCGAAGGTGTTATATAGGGGAAAGTTTTGCTCGACCTTCGTTGTCTGTCTAGACCGTATAAGAATTTTACACTTGTTCATTTGCAATAGACTCTTCTCTTAATACGTGTATTCTCTTCCACCGACTTCACTTCGTTGGTATGATTTCTGACTCTTCTCATACCACGTGTATGCTCTTCAACCTACACCCATTCAATTATAGATAAATGTGAAGGAGGCAAAGAGAAAGAGGCGATTAGACCAAAGAAATGTCGGAGGTGGTATCGGTTCTCTGCTTCTCATCCATTACCTTCAGTATCGGCCTATTTCATGACAGTATGGATTTTCCCAAATTTGAAAGGAACGACATAGAGTTCTTCGTACAAAACCTCACATTCATTGAGCTTCCCAACAATCAATTTTCTCAGATGTACTGGAATGAGTTCTTATGCAGGTTCTAAATGTTTATATTCATTTTGAACACTCTGGGATTCTTCTTCAATGTTGTAATGCATACAAAAATATTCTTTGGTGGCGACTTGTGTGAAATGCCTAAGACCTTTGCTATGGATTGCAATTAAGGCCTCTTTGTCAAAATTATTGAATGTTGCTATCACATAAGCTCCAGAACCCAGTCCGAGAATGCCAGAAAGCTTTTGGAAATATGGCGGAGGGTTTGCCTCATGACCTTGTTTTGGTGATTTTCTCCCCGTGACATCGTATGAAACCCTTCGAACACCTGCTTGTGCATACAGATTTGCTGGAGAAAACGTGAGGTAGAATAGTTGCGCAGTACATAAAACTTGATCAGGCATGGCTACTTCGTTTACTTCTCCAAATTTGTGTGGAAAGATAACCGGTACAATTTCCAGATTCTTGATTTCTTGGGGTTTGTACTTGAGTCGTTCAAGGGACATGGCTGCTTCATTTTCTTCAATATCATCTGCTTCAAAACTAGCTAATGCATATTTATTTTTTGGTTTGTCTTGTTCAAGGGACATGGCTGCTTCATATTATTCAACTTCATCTTTAGAAAAGACTGGTGCATATTTCTTTTCACGTGCATCCTCCATATTAGAGCAGAGTATTCAGAAGCTAAAGCTATAAACCACAAAGAAATGAAAGCTCAACATGACAAAGGTGAGAGGGGTTGCCAGGGCCTTGTTATAGAACCCCACTAAATCAATTTTCTTATAACAACTTTGAATTCATAATTTTAGGAATATTTTATTATTATGGGTGATGTGTATTTCCCACCCTGCAGGTGACTGAGCGATTTGGTGGAAATGACACAGAACTTGCTAGAGGAAACGACCATGAACTCTAGCAGAGCTTATAACTTGCTGGAGGAAACGTCCGTGAACTCTAGCAGAGCTTATACCCTGATGCATATTGGATGTGAGTCTTCGGATCTTCGGTCGGGCGGTTTAACCACTGAGAATAGATGGATGGGTTTGCGCTGGGCTATCACTAGTTGAGAATTTTATGAACGACTTGTGGATATGAGATTCAAGTCCAGTCTCGAAGATTATTGTGGGAAAATCAATAGGTTATGTGGGTATTTTAATTAAAGATATAATAGGTAGAACTGATCATGCCTACATATTTTATCAGATAATTTTTTTTATTTATAAGTATTTGAGCTGGACAAGTCTTAGGCACACAACTCACGACTAGTATTTGTTTCGCAATATAGAATTGTTAGATGTAATTTTAACGTTTGAAGATTCAATATTTGGGTGCAAAAAAAATAGAGTTGGGGGGAAAGAAGATGGGTGGAGATAACGTAGATGAAGAAATAGAGAATATTCATCAGCGCGGGGTAAAAGAAGCATCTAAAGTAAGCACATTGATCAATGAGAGGTTCATTCTGTGGAAGGTGAGATCTCAAAGCCAAATCTTGATCTTGCGGATAACTGCAAGGGTTTGAGTAAAAGCTTTAGAATTCCTGTAATTATAGGCTCAGTTCTGATCATGACAATAGTCATCCTTTCCATTGCTGTCTTTTTACCCCCACAACTTTAAGAAGAAGCACGAAATGAATTTAATTGAGAATGACGATTGGGATCAACTATCTCCAGTAATCAGTCTTGCATGTGAAGCCACCCAACTTCCAGATGTCTGCATATCGTCTCTGATCACGAGGGGCATTTATATAGCATATATCGGTGAGATTGTTATGGCGACAATGGATTTATCTTTACAGGGATCCTGTCAAATTCATTTGTTGTTGGGAAGACTATTGCAGGGTGCCTCTACAGGTAATCTGAACTTAACAAATGCAATCCTAAATTGCTTGGAGTTTTTAGAGGCTTCCATTAGATTGCTTGCCAAGAGAAAAGATACCCCTATGTACAATGTAAACAATATTCCAGTTATTAAAACATGGCTCAGTGTCATGCTCACTTACCAGACTGACTGTCAATCAACATTGAAACACATGCCAAGCATAAGTAAAATGGTGAGAAGAGCCATAAAACAGACAGATTGGGTCATCATTTTAACTAGCAATGCCTTAAAAATGGTTGATGCATTGGGCACTTACAGACCCAACATCAGTTCCTGGAAACCTCCTGTGAAGTTAGAGAAATCAAGAGCTTCATCTAACAAGAAATGGTTATCCCTGCTATATGAAAAATATTCCAAAAACGAATGAGATTGTTCCTAATCTAACAGATTCCAAGGATGGCTCCTCCCCATATTCAATAGTTCAAGTTGTGGTGGACAACACACCAGATTATTGTTCTACTAGGTTCATAATCTACCCTGTATATTTTGTTTTTCTTCACTTTTTTGCAATTTACTGTGTCGATATTCTTTTAATGTGATTTCTTGGCTATTTTTGTTTCGATTTATTTAAGCATAACGTGTTTTGAGAATCCGTGGGCTATATATATGTGTTTATGGTTGTGTTATAGAAAGTGGGTAGTTGTGAACCGAAGTGATTTCTTATGCAATTTCTACTTCATCATTATGTTTTAACATGACCATTTTTTATTTATAGTTATTTGAGTATCAATTAATTTCATAGCTGTAATGTTTAAAAATTAAATTGGTTGCATTGTGTTGCCTGGGTTCTCCTAGTAATTTCAGTGTTGTAATGTTTAAAAATTAAATTGGTTGCATTGTGTTGTCTAGGTTCTTATGGCCATTGTCATGCAATGAGGACATTTATTTTGTTGGATCAAAGCCTATACATTTGCAAGCTATGATGCTTATCTTCCATGACTCTGAACATGCAATTTAGGCTCAATATCATTTGGTTTGGCTGATTATCTTATTATGTTTGCTATTTACAATCAATTAAAAAAGTTAGAGGAGTTGTCATATCATTTATTTTTATATATTTCTTTCGGATTTTGAGCTGGATAACTTTAGACTTATTTTCTGCACAGCTATTAATTTTTGGAATTTTGATCATCTTGTTAAGATCAGGGCTTGTAGTCAGCATTTTTCTTATTATTTTTGGATTTTGAACTGGTTAAGTTTAGGGCTCAAACATAACTCATGTCTGCATTTTTCTTATTATTTTTGGACTTTGAGTTGGTTAAGCTCAGGGCTCAAACATAACTCATGCGTGTTACATTATGGATTTTTAATAATTATTTTGGTGTTTACTTTTTAGGCGTCCTAGTGATGTTGTGATTGTTTTTATTTGTAAAAGCTAATTTTGAGCTTGTTGAGCTAATTACTGAGAGGCATTAAAAAAACCCAAGGTACAATCCTGAATTATTTTTGTATCATTCTTGAAATTCAAGCTTCTTTACCAACATAGATTCATCTTAACCTCGTATCCATTAATTACTAAGAGGGATTAAAAAACCCCAAGGTACAATCCTGAATTATTTTTGTATCATTCTTGAAATTCAAGGTTTAAATAGATCTATGTTAGTTTATTTTTAGATGGTGCCATAAAAACAATTTTGAAAAATATGAACCCTTTCCATTAACCATACACCCCTGTACTCGAAGATGGCATCGCTCAGACTATCATCACTTGGAATCGATCTACACAGGATCTCAATGGAAGTATATACAATTGTCGGTATTTAATCTTTTTCCCTAATTTACATGCATAAATCTGATTTTTCGCTTTCCTGCTTTAATTGTGGGAATCGATCTGCACAAGATCTTGGTGGAAGTATATACAATTTTCGGTATTTAATCTTTTTCCCTAATTTACATGCATAAATCTGATTTATCGCTTTCTTGCTTTAATTGTATGACTGAGATCATAAATAGTTAGAAAGAGCCATATTACTGGGCTCGATGAGATTCTGGTTGTTTAGTCAGTTCTTTAAATTTTGGAACTGTAGTAAAAATAACCTTCCATAGGTCGCGTACATCAATATACTTCAATTGCAAAATTTATGTCGTCCTCGTCCGATCTTAGGATCTTTTATGAGTGGGTTCTACGTTTATGATATACATATTATCTAAGTCAACAACGGATTAGAAGGTTTGGAGCAGCTACACAAGTTTTCACGGGATAAAAGAACTATAGTTGTCAGGCCCTGCAGTGGAGAAACACAAATTAAAAATTTTACTTTATTTACTGGTTAGTGGTCAAGCTCAATCAGTTCTAGAAACTAATCCATTTTTCATGCTTTTTTATTTATGTGCTTCTTCCTTTATGGGTTTACTGAACATGGTAGCATATATCTCATCCTTAATTTCTCCTCGATGGGTTGCAAATCAAGTATAAATTTTTATTGAATTATCTTTTTCTATGGATACTACACCGAATAACACAAATGATGGATCTATCATATTAAATTTTTCCATTTTTAATTGAAACTACTTTACTATAAATTAGCATAAATTTAGCAGAGAAATTAGCATAAATTGAGCATAAATGATCATATTATGTGATTTGTTAAAGTATATATATTTTTGAAAAATACTTAATAAAAATTTAACATAAATTATATGATTTTTATGAGAAAAAATACTCTTACATTTAGGTTATTAATAGTTTTTATTGATATTATTTCTATATAAAATTCTTGGAAGGTAGTTTCCATTTCTGTCAAATATTTTAGATTTTGTACAATTAACTTATTTTTTTTACACATTAAAAACACACTTTTAATTAAATATAAACAAAGCCAAAAAAAAATAGTTTCAACCCAAATATAAATCGAATAATTTCATAAAAATTCACCTTTCAAATTATATAATTTATATAATCATCCTAACTTTTTTTTTTTTCTCCAAATTTTTTTTTCTCGAATTTATATAGCTTATAAATTCATTTACAAAGAAGGACAGCAGTCCGAGTGGACAATAAACATCAGCTGTCGACATGCCTTAAGCCTCCAAAAAAAAACTAGACATTCCATACATGAGAAAAGGAGAAAATATGCGAGAGAAATATAATCATCCTAACTTAACCTCATATATAAGAACAAGATACACAATTCTACAATTAATATAAATTATCATATATATATATATAATCTTTTTAATTTCTTTACATAATTGTATAATAAATTAATTTTGCATCAATAAAATTCCATTAAGAAAGTTTGTTTCTTAACTTATTTTATATTAAATTTTGAATGGCTAACACTATAACCTAATTCTTAAGTACCATGTTTCGTACTAACTATTGAATAACTATATACCTTTTTCACTTTCTCATTTTGTACTCTTTCCATTTTTTTTTATGTTGCAAGGTTTTTATACCCACTTATATATTATATTGCAATTATTACTAGCCTATTGAAATGCTATTGAAATGGATGAAGTCCTACCATGTCTATTTAGATATCCACCTTATCCCACTAGGTCTATTTAGATACCCACTTGTATATTTCGTTGCCATCATTCTGGGTATAGATGGAGCCTTGAGTCTACAACATAGTTATTTAGTAAAACTAATTTAAAATACAAAGTTGTTTAATAAAACTAATTTGGAATGGGTGTTATTTAATTGTTTTAAGAAATGGCTTTTTTAGTTATTACTATTTTTTTGTCTTTTAAAATTCAATTTTGAATATAGAAATGGATTCAACATGCTGAAATACTCATGGGGCACAAGGATTATATAGAAATAATCACTCAAATCTGTGGATCTAACAATTTCTTTCCGAATTTTGGACAAATGTCCCCAGAAAAAATTGTCAAAAAAGAATCATTTCGTAGAACGTTTAGACTACTACATTTGGAATATGAAGTTGTTGTCTAGAGTCTTGTAAATCTTTCATTTCACAAGAACTTCTAAGTATTGTTACTCTGTAGTTTCACTTGAAAAATATGTCGTAATTTATGGTGCTTTTTTCCAGATAAAAAATAGAAAGAAATGAGTGGTGGGCAATATAATGAAATGGATGAATGTATATGCAGAAGTGAATGGTGATGGATTTGTGGCACGAGACTTGCACTGAAGGTGTTATATAAGGGGAGGTTATGCTCGACCTTCGTCGTCTATCCAAACCGTATAAGAATTTGACACTTGTTCATTTGCAATAACAACTCTTCTCTTAATACATGTATTCTCTTCCACCGAGTTCACTTCATCGGTCTGATTTCCAATAACAACTCTTCTCATAACACACGTATTCTCTTCTACCAACACCCATTCGCTTATAGATAAATGTGAAGAAGGAAAAGAGAAAGAGGCGATCGGACCAAAGAGATGTTGGAGGTGATATCGATTCTCTGCTTCTCAGCCGCTCCCTTCACATTGTATTTCCCACCCTACAGGCAACTGAGCGATTTGGTGGAAATGATACAGAACTTGCTAGAGGAAATGACCATGAACTCTAACATAGCTTATACTTTGATGCATTTTAGTTGCGAGTCTTCAAATCTTCAACCGTGTAGTTTAACAGTTGAGGATAGATGGATGGGTTTGCGCTGGGCTATGTTTTTTTATCAGGATTTTTTTTGTGATCATTATTTTGTTTGTTCTTTTTAAGTTAAGGATTGCTTTTATATTCAAATAGATAAATTACAATTTTGGTTGGGTGAAATAGTTTCCTTTGAGGAGAATTGACCCTTGATGAATGGCCTAACGTAAGGACTAGGTTTGCAATATAGGAGAAACGTGTAAATATATTATTTTAACTGGTTTCAATGTTTTATTTTCAACTAAACAAAGAGAGTAGTTTTTTCTTCTAGAATATAATGTTGGCTTCTCTCATCAACGATTTTCAAAGACAACTTTTCTTTTAAGTTTTGTATTATCTTTAGTTGTTCTTTTGAGGAATCGTTTTTCAATTTTAGTTAAGTGACTTTTCATCTTTTTTGAGTGTTATGTTGAATGAATTTGAAGTTTGATCGCCAACTTAAATTTTATGTGTGGCTCTAGAATGCATGCATAATGGTTTGTTCTGATGCGTAGAACTGGAATTTCATTCTCTTTCTCTTGCCAAGGGTCATATGTGTTGGCAAATATTGAACAAGCAACGAATGCGTGTTGATGATTGTTGTCTTTGATGGCAACAACAGAAATGGCAGGATATGCAGAATTTGGGGATTTGGACGTAAAAGCACAGGAGGAACAACATTGAAGAAAACATGCGC